>JANAVB010023995.1:15948259-16247649 GCA_029216955.1 Iris pallida
GGCTAAACCTCTAGTCTAAACTTATTGAAATGGTTCGAAAGTTTACAAATAATATCACTAACACAATTAAATACATTAAAATAATATAATTATTCAATTCACACAAAAGTCAAAAATACCTTCATTTTAGAAAAGTAGTAGTTACAATCTCTCAAACCTTCCCTACCCAATTCAATAATCTGCCACAAATCTGCCTAAATCCGACAGACTATCCGCCCAAGCACCATGTCCCACAAATGTTCCGACCATGGCGTTTCCTCTTCTTCATCCCAAGATCCTCCTCCCACATCCATGTTCCTACCCAACCCTACCGCCTACGGCCACAACCCAGCTATCTTTTGCAAGGTGCAACATTCCTGCGATTGGTTCAATATCTTCAGCAAACTCCCCATATGCACTAGCAAGCCCATCTTATTTCTTTATTTCCTAAACCATCGAGAAATCTTCGACACAGCCGGCTTCGCTGATTTCTTGGAGAGACAGGTGGATGTTTATCCCGCCATCGTCTAAATATTCTACTGCAACCTAGTTGCAAATGGCGACGGTCCGGAGTTTGAGACGAAGGTAGGCGGCGTCAAGATCTCTGTCAACGCCACCTCTCTGGCCTCCATACTTGGCGTTCCAGAGCGTCCGAACCTTCATTGTCTTCCATACACCGTGGATACCATCAAACTCTCTCCAGACTACACCTTTGAAGAGTTCATCTTCTGCATCTGTGATCGTGCCACTTCTCTCAAACCTGAGGACAAAGATCTGAGTTTGTTTTACCATGATCTTCACCGCATTCTTTGTCACTCCATCACCCCAAAGTCTGGCAACATGGATAGCCTCACTACTGAGGAGCTTGGAGCTTATCGCTATGTACTACTTCTTTGCCCGCCAACCTTTCTCCCTTGCCAAGACAATGATCTACTCCATGATCCAGATCCAAGAGGCCAACTGTCACGACCCGCACCCAGTATAAGGGCACGAGTGCGTAACAGCGCCCAGGCTACGTCGCAGAATCGACGGTAGAACGCTGTTCTAGGTTGCTATCTATCAACTCACACAATGATATAATGTACCTGTCATAGATGTCAACTCTGAATGGAGGACAAGTATAAAGATATGGTAATACTCAATCACAATCTAAAGTACGATAAGATATCAAAGAAGTCTAAATAACTATAAAGACTCAACAAACAACAACTAAATAATATCTGAAACAATCTCAAATACAATGTCAAAAATCTCCACTTATTACAATTCAAGCTCAAACAGAGAATCTAAAACAAGTCCACTAAACTAGTCTCTCGGACACTCCTGAGAATTGGGACCCAAGTAGCTATCCCCTCCTCGGATCCATAGAAGGTAAGACACGTATTCTCTAGGCAATCATCTGAAAAATATATCCAGTCAGGATGGAACGAGCACATCTCCTCTAACAGTTCCAAATAAATGACAAAGACTATAAAGCAGTTATAGACAGTTTTACTTGATGAATCATGGAAGTTTGAGACAGGTAATAAAAATAGAGCAACAGTTTAGAACAAGGAAAGTAAATATAAGGGAAACAGAAGGGCATGGTAATGAAGACTGTAAATAGAGGCAGCTAAACTAGAACAATGTGATGCGAGTCCAATCAAAATAACATGAGACAATGTGAATCTAGTACAAGACACTAAACCAGTGTGTTTTGAAATACCAAGTTCAACATGTAACGATTAGACGAGTAGTGAATACGGCACGTCGTACACTTGGCTTAGCAGCGACGACTATCTTTCTTGTAGGGTGATTCTTGTTGAATACGGTACGTCGCACGCTTGGCCTAGCGACGACGGCTATCTTTCTTGTGGTTCTTGTTGAATACGGCACGTCGCACGCTTGGCCCAGCAGCGACGGCTATCTTTCTTGCGGTTCTTGTTGAATACGGCATGTCGTACGCATGGCCACAGCGACGACGTCCATCTTTCTTGTGGTTCTTGTTGAATACGGCACGTCGCACGCTTGGCCCAGCAGCGACGGCTATCTTTCTTGTGGTTTTTGTTGAATACGGCACGTCGCACGCTTGGCCCAGCGGCGACGTCCATCTTTCTTGTGGTTCTTGTTGAATACGGCACGTCGCATGCTTGGTCCAACGGCGACGGCCATCTTTCTTGTGGTTTTTATATGATTGAGAATGTTTACATATTTATTTGAGTATTTTTCGACACATAAATAGAGTATGAGTCTAGCCAGAAGTAAATGGTGCTTGTAGGTGATTTGAGTGGGTGGTTCTGGTAGTAGGGGCTAGACAAGTCAAATACATGTGTCGCAAGTGAATGAATCTAGAATACCAATCCATGTTGTGAAAGAAAATCAAAATAGAACTATACTCGAAGATGAATCATAATAATCATCAAGTAAATAAAAACTATCAGAGAATGTACTCGCCTGTCGTCCAGAGCAGTGAATGAGGATCGATGTCCAAGGTAGTGTCACACAAACCTATATATGAGATATACATGGTTATTTAGTGTTCTAGAGTAACAATGAATCTAAATGTGATGTTTATATGATGTTAGGCTATTTCTAGGTCAATGAGTCAATTTGGTCCAACATTGGTCAATGTCTAGGGTACTATGGTGTCAATTCTCTAGTTTAACCTACGTAATCCACTACCTATTTACTCTCATTTCTAAAGTGTATCTATATGAAACTATACTCAATTCTTATGGCTAACGCTACTATATGGGTACCTTGGCTTATCTCAAGGTAATACTAAACTTAGTACCAAAACCTATACTAACTAATACTTAGCATGTATTATTGACATAAAATTTCCTAACTTATCCCTAAAATATCCTGGCTACCAACCAAACTTCAATTCTTCACAACCCACAACACACACACACACTCATAATCTCTGCCATTTATGAAAGTTCCCCCTTCCCTCATCTATATCTGATACACTCTAATTAACCTCTAACTGACACTCACAGTGATACACTAATATCTAAGCATTCTACTGGGCATACAGGTACCTCATGTGAACTCACAAACAGTCCCCTAACATCTGTCATACATATATATACCTTCCTCCCAAAAAAAAAAAAAAAAAAAAAAAAATATATATATATATATATATATATATATATATATATATATATATATATATATATATATATATATATATATATATATATATATATATATATATACAACACTTAGAATCATATAAATGCCTATTAACCCACAACCAACTACACTACCTCTGACTACCCAAACCCCACTGGTACCAGGCCTAATAACTGATACCCACACTACTCACTAAGGGGGCGTTTGGTACGCGGTATTTTTTTTTATTCCCGGGAAAATTTAAGATGGGAATCTATTACCACGTTTGTTTGGCTTATAAAAAATTTATTCCCGGGAATTATAAATACCCGGGTAAATAGTTTACCCACAAAACATGGGAATCCTATCCCTTGAAAATAGGTGGGTATTTTTTTTTTGCCCGGGCAAAAAAAAAATTGTTTAAATTTTTTTCTTCTTTTTTGATCAATTTTGATTAGTTTTGAACATTTTTTTCTTTTTTTGTCGTTTTTATCGTTTTTTTGTCATTTTTTGTCGTTTTAACCAATTTTTTGTCGTTTTAAGCAATTTTTTGTCGTTTTTTACCCATTTTTTGTCTTTTTTGTCACTTTTTGATTATTTTTGTCGTTTTATCGCTTTTTTGTCATTTTTTTGTCGTTTTTACCATTTTTTGTCGTTTTAAGCGATTTTTTGTCGTTTTTACCCATTTTTTGTCACTTTTTGATTATTTTTTATTCGTTTTTATCAGTTTTTTGTCCTTTTTTTCGTTTTTACCAATTTTTTGTCGTTTTAAGCAATTTTTTGTCGTTTTTAAGCAATTTTTTGTCGTTTTTACCCATTTTTTATCTTTTTTTGTCACTTTTTGATTATTTTTTGTCGTTTTTATCGCTTTTTTGTCATTTTTTGTCATTTTTTGTCGTTTTTTACCATTTTTTTTGTCATTTTAAAGCGATTTTTTGTCGTTTTTACCCATTTTTTGTCTTTTTGTCACTTTTTGATTATTTTTTGTCGTTTTTTATCGCTTTTTTTTGTCATTTTTTTCGTTTTTACCAATTTTTTGTCGTTTTTACCAATTTTTTGTCGTTTTAAGCAATTTTTTGTCGTTTTTACTCATTTTTTGTCTTTTTTGTCACTTTTTGATTATTTTTTGTCGTTTTTATCGCTTTTTTGTCATTTTTTGTCGTTTTTACCCAATTTTTGTCGTTTTAAGCAATTTTTTGTCGTTTTTACCCTTTTTTGTCTTTTTTTGTCACTTTTTGATTATTTTTTGTCGTTTTTATCCAACTTTTGTCCTTTTCGTCGCTTTTTTTGTCAATTTTTGTCGTTTTAAGCGATTTTTTGTCGTTTTTTTAGTTTTTTTGCTGTTTTTACCGATTTTTAGTCGTTTTTGTCGTTTTTTTTTTTCGCTTTTTGGTCATTTTTACTTATTTATGTCGTTTTTTTATCATTTTTGTCGCTTTTACCGTTTTTGTCGTTTTTGTCGCTTTTTTGGTTTATTTTTTGTCGCTTAACCGATTTTTTGTCGTTTAAAACCGATTTTGTGTTCTTTTTTGTCGTTTTTATCGATTATTTGTTTTAACCGATTTTTTGTCATTTTTTGTCGTTTTAACCGATTTTTTGGTCGTTTTTGCCGCATTTTGGTTTTTTTGTCGTTTTTACCGATTTTATGTCTTTTTTTGTCGTGTTTTGGTTATTTTTGTCGTTTTACCCTTTTTTGTTATTTTTTGTCGTTTATACATTTTTTGTCGCTTTTTGGTCATTTTTGTCGTTTTAACCGATTTTTCGTCGTTTTTCATCATTTTTGTCGTTTTTTGTTATTTTGTCGTTTTTACGATTTTTTTTGTTTTTACCGGTTTTGTCCTTTTATCGGTTTTTTTATATTTGTTCATTTTTTTTCGTTATTATTATTTTTTATTTTTTTCCCGGGAATATTTATATTGTCACCAAACATGGGAATATAATTTTCCCAGAAATTTAATTCCTTGGAATTTGATTCCCGGGAATATAGAATTCCCGGCTATATAGTATTCCGCATACCAAACGCCCCCTAACTCATATACATTTACATGTATACATATCTAACTCTCTCTCACAATGAACCCATGGCCTCCATCTTATTCCAGTTGCTAACATGCTCTGTCTCACTTAGATTTACTTATACCCGAGCCTCTTCACACTACCTCATTACACTCCTATTTATGAGTGTCAAGAGACATTCAACTGGAAGCTCTCTTAAGCCAAATGCTCATTTGCCTACAGAAGACCCCTCCCTGCTGCCACTGCACAACTAAGATCCCCTGCTGCTGCAGCTCTGTGTCACACCCCAGAACCAGAATACTAGCAAGTAGGGACGGACCAGGCCAGCTATGTATACCAAAGTACTCCAGTACTCCGAAATAACGTATAAGCTGTATTGACATGGGGGTTACTACTACAAACCAACAGTCGATCCTAGGTCAAGCAATCCTAGGTATCTCAATCACAGGCAAATATGTAAAGTACAAGAAATATGATCATTAGACATAAAATAGTAAAGCATCCCAAACCATATACATGGATGATCATGAAGCTAGTAATACAAAGTAAAGAACTAGCAAGAGTAATAGTCATACATGATAAGCTCTAGCTATAGCCTAGAATACGCAAATCATGTTTGTCACGACCCGCACCCACCGTGAGGGTACGAGTACGTAACAGCGCCCAGTCTACGCCGCAGTGTCGGCGATAGAACGCTGTTCTAGGTCATGAACTATAACTAACATAACATGAAATACTCTCCATAAGGAGGCCAACACAGAGGTACAACTCAATCACAATCTATAGATAGAATATGGCACGATAAAATAGATAAAGAAATCCTCAACTGGGGTATAGCAGAATGAAATAACAAGTTAACAACTACTAGTCTCAACATCTCTAAATATACAACTCTGAAAAAAAAGGACAACAACTAAACATGAAAAAGAAAACAATCTAGACTATCTAAACTATGCAAGGGTATCATCCTCAGCAGCTGCCCGAACCTCCCCAGGGGTCCAGGTCGCGAGTGTCATCTAGGCAAGCTCCAAGTAAGGGGTGCAGGGTTCCTTATCATCCTCTGTAAAATTTTCAACAGGTCCAGTCAGGACGGGAGCGAGCACAATACATCTCACGCAGATCATAACAGGTTAGAGAATATAAACATGCAAGAAAGTACGATACATGAAACTGAAAGAAAATACATGATGTAAACAGAGAGAGAACTGTAATAGAAATATCTACTATAAGTAGAGAGCTACCAGTGACTAGTAATTTAGAGTACAAAGTCGACATGTGAATGGCTGGATTTGCACATGACTATACTAAAGAGGCGCACATGGCTATACTACTTTGGAATTGTTCACATGACTATTTATACTCTCCCATACCCCAATCAATACACAAGGATCCAAACAAGTTATGTTACGTACATGGTTTTCACATGAGGCCCATAAATGGGTGCACATGAAGTATACATGAGAGCTCATACATGAGTGCACATGAAGTTCACATGGGGGGCCCATAAATGGGTGCACATAAAATTCATATGAAGGCTCATAAATGAGTGCACATGCAATATAGGTTATACATGAGATACATGGGAAACATGACCGATTCATGAGAGCACATGAGAGTACACGAGCATGCATGAACGAGCATGAAGAATATGAGAAACATGAATAACATGAGAGCGAGGAATACATGATGTACACGAAACACATGACATAATGTATCCGATGCTCCCGAGGGGGATAACATCTCAATGTAGGGATCCATATAGTACCAATCCGTGATAATATCGTGACAGCATCAAATAAGGTAAACTAGAGCAGGAATATAATTCTAAGCAAGTTATGAAATGATCAGAGAATGTACTCGCCTGGTATCTGAATAGCTGTAGTAAATGTACTGTCCGAGATGAGGTACCTGACTCCTAGTTAGAGCAGCACAAGTCAAGATGTATACATGGGATGATAAACGTAATCTACAATGCATCTGCATGCTGTCTAGGTCAAACTAGGCTAAAGTCAACACTTGGTCAACTCCAATCAACTATACTAGTCAAGGCTAGGTCAACTAGGTCAAACTTAACCCAAACAAGTCTGATAAGTCTCACTAGGCCTAACCAAGCCTAGGCTAGCACTCTACATCAATCCCAAGGCTATACAAGCCAACTGCACACCTATACTGGCATTCAAACCACACACACAAGCAATGAGCCATAGGCTATGTGCCCTGTACATAGGCTATAAGCCATAGCTATATCATACATAGACCATTCCACACATTCACACA
Organism: Iris pallida; assembly: GCA_029216955.1. NCBI lineage: Eukaryota > Viridiplantae > Streptophyta > Magnoliopsida > Asparagales > Iridaceae > Iris > Iris pallida. The sequence continues at coordinate 15,955,628 of JANAVB010023995.1, forward strand.
TATCAATTTTATCTAACTAAATATATTTAACACACATTCATATAATTATAGGCTATATGTTAACATCACATATAGATGTACATATATTATATATATATATATATATATATATATAGGGTGATAGAGAGAGAGACATGTGAGGGTGATCTATAGTGTGTGGCATGGTGTGTAATGAAACCTGTGTACAGTGTCATTCCTGTGTGTGAACAGTGAGTGATACATCTTGAAAATCAGTGAGCTAATCTTGTGAGATTGTGTGAGTGAGAGTGTCAATGAGTGTTAACCTGAAAACTGAAAATACATGACATAGTCTATATATAACTCAATCTCAGGTTATTAAGAAATGAAATAACAGTTGCAATTGGGAAGAAAACAAGGACAGTTTTAATAGGAATTAAATGACAGTGACTTTTGAACCAATCAGTGAGCTAACATTGTGTTCATGTGTGTGTGTGTGTCATGAGAGTGCACAAGAGCATGTGTGTTAGTGAGGGTGATATAGTGTAGTGATAGATGTAGTGTAAACTGAAACAGTGTACAAAACTCAGAAATGCAATGACAGTTTATAAAGGTTAACAGTTAATATAAAGACCCATCACCCATTCAATTCAAAAAACCCATTGCCCCAACACCCATCCCATCATTCAACAACACTACTTGTGATGATTTAACATAGGAAAATTAGCATTGGAAATCAGTTTTGACAGGAATTGAAGGAATCAAAAGACAGTGATAATTTCTCAGATTTAGGAAACTCAAAATGACAGTTCACCCTTGTTAACTGTTAGACCAATTAGAATCCATCCTACAATACCAATCAATAACCAATGACAGCAACTATACACATAACTAGGAATTTAAACAGGGCAAGAACATCCATTCAGTTTTTAAAAGGAAATGAAAATCAAAAGACAGTTCTAAAAATCCAACAGGGAACTAAATTGACAGTTCAACTTCTATCCACACCATATTTCGAATTTCCCATTCTCCTACATCAACATAACCTAACATTCAACAATGTGATTACACAGGAAATGAATCTATCAGTGAATAACCACAATGCACATGGGTTTAACATAGTAAATTGGAACATCACATTCAGTTTAGGAGGGAAACAAAATCTGAATATAGAGTATTTGTCACAGTTTTTCTTTACATATCGATTCATCATTCAAAACTGAAATAAAAAACCAATGAGCCTAATACCAGTCAATGACCAACATGTAGTGATCTAATACACATGTCTATGGATTAATTCTTGGTAATTAACATAAAGGAAAAACTTAGTTTTCACAAAACCAACCCATGTTTATTCCCTATTCTCAGGTTTTACAAGTAATGAAATGTGTGTGTAATGAATCATTCTCAGATTTGGTGTAACAGTCAATGTGTGACAGGTTAAAGGGTTAATGTAGGGTGTGTGCGTGTTAGACAATTTGTGAGTGAACTAATACTTACCATGATCAGCATCTAATAGTGAAAAGAAGAATGAAATCAGGAATTGATTTCAGAAGAACACAAAATAGGCAAATGGGTATCAGTGTATCAGTCACAAGGGAACTGATAATTCGAACCCAAAATACATCACACAACCCACAAGTAATCATGTACTCTACTCCTTAAACATGTAGGTGAACTGAATACTGATATTAACATCATAAAACAGGAAAAATGAAATCAATTTTCAGAATAAGCATTCAGCCAAAAAGGGGTATCAATGTATCAGTGTTATAACAGGGAATTCGAAAATTCGAATTCAATATCACATCTAATCAACAAACTAGGGATTGGTAAATGATGACATACACGTGAGGGTACTATAGAGTATCCTCGTGTCCAGGAATTGGACACATTTCGTGTCCAAACAACACCTGAACACAGACACTGACAGTGCACGAACAATCGTCGTGCATGCGTGCACGCGCGTGTAACACGCGACACACGACACGACACGTGCTCGTGTCCAGAGATTTACCTAGGTTAGCCCTAGGTCTGACACACCCTGCACTGGGTCCACGAGTCCCACAGACACGATACGACACGTGTGTCAGTCGTGCTTGTGCACACGCACAGCAGCCCGCGCATGACAGCGTGCGGCCAATGCGACCTAAATTTCTCCGCGCACAGACCACGAGACGTTCCCAAATTTTGGGAGCTTGGTGGCAGACATTGCCCTAAGATTCCCCCAAAATTTCAGGACACGACGTGTCCTGTGTCGGGAGATATTCAGCCCGTGATGCAGGACACAGCGTACGTGTGTGCACGGCGTGTCCAACCCAAAATTCTGACATAATAGGACACTAAAATACCAGACACTCTTCACAGAAATTAACCAACAAACCTAGATCTAGGATTCTATTCAAATAGATTTGCAAAATTTGCAAATCGAATCGGTTCGGGCATTTCGTCGAACACCTAGCCTATAGGTTCGATACGTGTCCGATACGGACACGTAACCTAATGCAAATGACACGAAATTCCTCCAGAAGCTAGGAGACACCTATTTCTAAGCCATCATGCAATAAAATTAGGATTAAAACACAATTTGAGGGTGGTTACCTATGTGTGTCAATCCTCCAAGAAAGCTCCAATGGAGAGATTCCAAATACCAACTCCAAATGAACCCAAAACTGAGATTAACCTCCAGAAATGATAAACATACAGAAATTAGGTCCTAATGCAAAAGACTAGGATTAAAAAGGAATTAAAATGAATTTTTGGAAATTTTTGGAAGGGGGAAAAATATCTTTTCTTCAAAACTAGGTCAAGCTATAAAAGAGGCAAGAACTCCTCAACAAGACATTAAATATGGAGGGGCTCTCCTATGGCTGGTCATAAGTTGCAAAATTAGGGTTAGGCTTTCCTAAATTGGCCCATGGGCTTAAGTCATGATTAATTAAATTATTAAGTCATAAGTCATTTCGTAAAACCGTAAATCATGACTTAAATTCACTAAACCAAGTCCTCTCATTCTAAAACTAATCTCTAATGACTAAAATGGGTTAACTCAAGTTAGACTAGGGTTACCATGGCTAGGGTTAGGTTCTAGGCTAGTCTACTAGTCTCAATAAGTCAAGGTCACAAATATCAATCACCAATTCAATAATTAATCAAATAATTCAAGTAAGTCAAAATGACCAAATCACCCCTAGGCCAAAAATGATAATTAAATATTCCAAGTCATAGGATTAGGCTCTAGGTCAGACTGTCTCTACGGTTTCACTAGCTGCACATCAAAATCACAAGTCATGATTTTAAAATAGTTTTAAAATGATTAAAAATCACCAAAAATCATATTATTAATTAAATATCATAATTAAATAAATTAAACACAAAATTTCAAAATTACCCTCATTTTAGAAACTGGGTGTTACAATGTTTAGGCCCGTAGGCTAAATATCAAGGTCCAAAACACGAGCTAAATACGTGCTCGGAGGCTAAATGCCACAAAATAATAATATACATAACTAGCGGGAGAATGAAATAGGAAACCCACTAAGGTACTCTGGTGCTCCGGGTAGTTACCGTCGAGTAGATGGTACGGAAGATCCTTCGGGCTCCTCTATCAGATTTGGCCAAACAAAACCAGTAGGGTCAGACCCCCAATAGCAAGTACCACAAAGGAAGCCAAACTATGAACTAAAACCAATAATAACGAACATAGCTACGGAAAGAGATAAAAGTAAGCAAATGCAAATCGAGACTCGTGCGCTACCAATGCACTTATCCCGAGAATAGAAAAGACAATAAGTAAAGCAACATGTAGCATAAAGTAAATGATATATGATATAATGTAAACTGCGGACACATGAATTAAACTGAACATGTGAGCATGTAAGATAACTGGAAGATGTAAGATAACTAGAACGTGTGAGCATGTAGGGTAACTGAAACATGTGAGCATGTTAGGTGACTGGAGCATGTGAGAATGTTAGGTAACTGGAGCATGTGAGCATGTTAGGTAACTGAGATATGTAAGAATGTTAGGTAACTTTATAGAACGATAAATGATAAGTTGACTTAGGAACTATTTCGAAACCCAAGTTACAACCCGTAAACCAAAAAAGAACCGGGGTTGTAACCCTTCTCCTAAACAAAACTTAGTCTCTAATCATTTATCGACAAAAGTAAAGCATAACAATGATGTACTGAAATAAACAAATCCGGACACTACCTAGACAAACTAGACTAGACTGGACTCCATACAACCAACACGACCAAGCAATGAGTACGGCTTTATACATTAGCTAACTAAGGTTATCACAATCCTAATTACTAACAAATGCAAGTTTGAGAAATCTAAGTCCAGTTACCTGCTAGCTGCTACCTGAATGATCCATGCCAAAAGAAAAAACAAGTATAGCAGACACACTGTAGTAAGATACATGTGTCCTAGAGAAGTGCCCCACTGGACGGTATGCTGGAAGTGTGCTCATCATGACAGATAGCTCTAAATCCCATGTATATATATAAGACCGAGACCAAAAGGGCAGCAGGTAACCGGGAAAATCTCAATGATCTAAGTAATCAAGCTAGTTGTTTAGTCCTTAACATTTTTTTGTTGGATTCTGGGTGTGGCATTCCGCAGAATCCATCCTAGACATGAGATATACGAAACTGGACAAAAGCAAGAATGTGACTATAACAAGACACAACAAGAAAATATAATAAATTGGAAGCTAGGAGTGCGCTACGACGAGCCACTATAGGGAGTGCGCCATGACAGACCACTATCATGTAAACAAAGAAGGACATGTACAAAAGTGTACTACGACGGGTCACTATCTAGTAAGCAAAGAAGGCATGGCAACAATTATCACATCTTGTAAGAAAGAATCTATCAAAAAGACATATCATGGCATATGGAAAAGAATAATTAAAGCTAAGTACATTTTACAAAAAAATGATTGAACATAGGCTAGTGTCAAGTGTATAAAGGGTGTACAATCATTCTCTAACTATACAAGATCATCTAATCATGTTAAGAAATCATTATAGTCGAAGAAAATATCAAAAACGGATAAAAACGGACAGAAACGGACAAAAACAGACAAAAATAGCCTAAAACGGCATACCGGCGGTATACGATGGTATTCCGGCCTAAATACAGAAAGTTTCTGGTGCAAAAATTAGCATACCGTCGGTATACTTCGGTATACCGTCGAAATTTTGACTTTCTAAACAGCAACAAAATCCAGATCTTTGCTAAAACTTATTTCGTCCATAAAAACTTCATTTTAAATCGAAATTTAGATTTTCAAGAGTCAAAATCGCATATAATTTAATTCCCTACAACATGGAAGTATTAGTTTTCACAAATGAAATTTTTTGATAGATCAATACCTCCAAATACTCTAAAAATAGGTCCTCGGGATACCGAAATGGGTTCCGATTTCCAATAAATTCAAAATCCATGGTATACAAATTAAGAGAGGGCCTCATATAACATACATGACCAAGATCCATGATGATAACACCAGTATCTCTCTTGATACTGAATTTTTTACTAAGTCAATATTGGATTTTAACAGAAAATTAAAACCTAGTTCTAACCAATTTTAGAAGCATGCATATAAACAAGAATAATAAGGAAAAAAATTTTAACAAAAATGAGTTTAGGACAATTCTAAGTATTTACCACCAAGGAAAATAAAATGACAACAAAAATATTTTTGTTCAAGATTTGGCAAGATGTACTTGCCTAGGTTAAGCTCCAAGCCTAATCTTCAACTCCTCCTCCTAGGGGGTTAGACACCACACCCAAGGCCTCAAGGCCAAGCTCTTGGCAAGCTCCAAGGGGGAGAGAAGGAAAGAAGAAATGAAGAGAGAGTGAAGAGAATGAAAAGAGAGAGGAGAGAGAAAGTGAAATGGTATATATTGAAGGGAAAATTAATTTTGACCGTTGGATCGTGATCCACATCAAAATCTAAGTCAATCGTAGCCATCCAAAGAAAACCAAGTATCCATTGGATAAAAGGGTGCATCTATACTATTCACAAAAATATCTAAACACTATTTATCAAAATATCCAAAATACTATTCACGAAAATATCGGAAACACTATTCATAAAAATATCTGAAATCAAAAATATCTAAAATGTGGAAAATCTATCCGGACTGTACACTGACGGTATGCTGACCAAGGAGAAAATCTATAAGTTGAAAAATTTTAAAGCATTACGAAAACCAAAAATACGAAATATAGTACAAAATATGTATCCTTATATAAATATTGATATTGTGAGACGAGTCTCACAACTCTCCACAACTTAAAAAAAAATTCGTCCTCGGAATTTCCTAAATCTAGTCAGGCATGAAAACCAAACCAAAGAGCTGAAAAATCATGTCAATCAAAACAAAGCATGGCATGTTGGTAAGATAAAGACAACAGTAATATAAGTAAATGTGTAAGCAATAACACACACAATCAAGAAGGGATGGAGGCATATGAATAAATATGTCTCCTGAGTCAGTTGAGTAGGAGCAGGCCTACGCTGACTCCCAAAAATGTATAAGGATCAAGTCTAAAAGTAAGTCGGTACCAATGACTTAGTCCAAGACATGACTATACCCAGGACATATCTTCATAGTCGAGACATGTGATAAATATCATGTATCTCAAGATACGAAGACAGAAGAGTGAGACGACAAACTCTCATTCATTCAATGAATAAGTCAAGCCGACTGTTGTACTCCTGATATGGGTAAACTACAAGATTGCTGACAAAAACCTAAGATATACTGCCACTACCTGGCCTGCTACTGATGGATAAATCAAAAGGACATAACTGAAAGAAGAGCATAAAGATGGTACCTGAGGCTCCTGAGGTAATACCCTCATATTGATACTAAGGCTGCCCCTGAGACTGCACATACAACAGCGCTCTGCGTTGCCTGACCCTCTGAGCTCGCGATGGCAAAGGATACTGTGCCAATGGCTGAACATCTAGTATTGGCCCTAACTGCTCATCCACTGCTGGAGGTGATGTCTGAGGCGAGTGAAAGGACTGAGGTGGTACATCTGGTGTAGCTGGTTGTCCTCAAGATATCGGATAGGGGCAAGTGCTAAATGAATGGTCCTCTGCACCACAGCGGAAGCATCGGCTACTGGCCTCCCAACAAATTGATCTGAGATGCCCTATCTTGCCATAATAGGTACATGCTTCTTGTTCGGCCTGAAACTGCTGATGGTCTCTCTATCTATGAGCCTGGGCCTGCATATACTAATGAGGCCTCTCCTGCTGGAATGCATGGGACTGCGACGGTAAAGGCCTCTGAGCTCGCTTCTGCTGAACTGGTGCTGGTGCCCCGAACTATGGAACTGTAGACTGGAAGGATGAAGATCCAGCTGAACTCCTCTGGAGACAAACCCTTATCATGTGGTATGGTGATCCGCATGACAAACATAGAAAGTTGGCCCTCCAAAAAGTAATATGAGTGTGTCCTTCCCTTCCATAGAAGGAACATACGACTGGTAACTCCTTGTGCTGGTGTGGATAATTGTATGATGGTTCTAGTAAGGGATGTCGAGGTAAAAAGCCTGACATGGGTGCATGGTACCTCTAACGACCCTCAGTTCTGGATGTAGTCCTCCTGGCTATATGCTCATGCTCTCGTACTGCCTCTATAGTAGGTCGGGCTCGATATGCTGGCTGACAAGATAACTGGGGCTACCTGGCTCCAATCTGTACTTGCTCTAGCTACAAGTCCTTGGCTTGAAATACCTCTAGTATTCCTTGCCCACTACGATCTATCAACATCTGGATACTCTACTAGAGAACGAGATCTCGTTGTTGCTGTGACTCCAACATATCCTTGATGATCCCTAAGAATGCATGCACATCATGATGATCTGATACTACCTCTGCTCAAACTGTTGACTGTGCTAGTGGTACAGGATGTCATGACTCTGGCGATGCCTCAACTGGATGATGATCTACCACTGGTACTGACTGATGAGCCTCTAGCTGAATTGGAAATATTGACAGCACAGGCACAACTGGCTGATCGAGATAGACGGACATCTCTTCCCTCGGGTCGACTCTCGACTCTGCTCCTGAATGCTGAGACTGATCCTCCAAAACTGGCCTAACAGAAGGATGTTGACCTACCATCGGCAGAACCCAAACAAGACGATCGAAAGGATTAAGAACAGTGTCCCTAAAAGTTTGTCACTCCTAATTTTCAAGAACAGGGGTATTTTGGTCATTTTTGAATTTTCAACATTTTTGAAATTTTATAATTTTATTAAATATTTTTAATGATTTGTGTAGTGTGGTTCGAGTTTCGTCTCGTTCCGACTTGAGATAGTGACTCGGGTAGCTTAGTCTCTAGAAGGGACCCAACTTAAGTTAGACATGGCCCACATGGTTCACAAATTAGATTGGTTAGACTAGTCTATTTCCTCTTTATTAGATTAGTTGATTAGAGACTCAAACTAGATCCGATTGATCTCAAACTTGAACCTAGGCTAGACCCAACCAAATAGGACTAGAGAGGGGTGTTTGGGACATTTCACAATGCCCCAAACTAGCCCTACTTGGCCGGCCACAAGGGGAAGGAGATTTATTTCATTCCTCTTTAGAAACTTGCCTCTTTTGAAGCTCTCAAGTGTTCTTCCCTCTTTTGGAGCTTTTGCTTTGATTTGACCTCCAAATCGAATCAAACCTTCACGTATTCTTCAATAAATCCTCTCCTTATTGTCAAGGAAGGTTGCTATAAAGTTTGGGAGAGAAGTGCAAGGTGGACGTGTCTATTTGAGGAGTTCTTCGTGTCGGAGCCGTATCGGAGAAGGTTTCATTAGGATTCACTCCTAATAGGTATAAACCTTTCCTCTAAAACTTGTTTCCATGTATTTTGAGTAGTTTAGAATCCATAGAATGAACCCTCTTGTTAGGACAACCATTAAAATTAAGTTAGAGGCCATTTGGAGTCCTCTAGTGTGTGTTTGCATGTAGCCATGTGTCCTAATGGGTAGATGTTGAAATAGGACCCCCATGTGTTTGATTAAATGCCTAATAGGCTTAATTGTCTTTTAATTTCAGTTTTATATATGTTAGAGAGTAGATTTGACATGGTAGGAAGGTTTAGACTAGTTTCTATATGTATACCGATGTGGAAATCCAAGTGGTTTAGCCTACAATGTCTTATTTGAGCCTCTTCATGTCAATTTTGATATATTTTATATGTTGGACTGTTTTTGGGCATGACGAGTATATAGATATATATTAGTGCTTGTGTTTAGGAAGGATTTATAGAATGTGTTTGTGTTGTATAGATAGTGTGGGAGTTGTATATATAGATGAGTGTGTGTGGTTTGTTTTAGTGTGAGTGTTGTGTTTAGAGAGGCAATGTTTGAGTGTTTGCATATATTATAAGTTTGTGTATGTGTGTCTTTGTATATTTGTTGAGTTGAGTGAATTATAGATGATAGATAGATGGTTAGATGTGTGAGAAGTGGAGTGTTAGAGAGTGATAGAGAGTAGAGAGGAAGGGGATATGGAGTGAAGGGGGAGCTGCTGTCCTTAGGACAGCAGCAGGGAAGAGTTTGCAGCAGCAGTAGCAGGGCACTTCTTGCCCTGTTTTAGGTTCAGTCCATTCAGCCCCTTTTCCCCCATCTCAGTTTTAATTCAGTCTATATCAACCCCTATCCCCCCTTTCATCATTCATTCATACATTGCCATTCAGTCATTCATTCCACTTCAATTTCAGTCCACCCTATCAACCCCCACTTCATCAACCAAGCAGCAGTGAGAGGAGAGCTCGCAGCAGGCAATTGCAGCCCTGCTCATGGCATGCAGCAGCTGTAGCTGCTGTCCTCTTGGACAGTAGCAGCATCAGGATGAGGACAGCAGCAGTAGCTGCATCCTCCTGCAGCAGGCTGCAAGGAGCAGCCCCCCCAATATCAATCCATTCATTCTTCCATTCATTCAATCCATTCATTCATCTATTCCATTCACATTCATCCATCATTCATCCCCAATCACAAATTCAGTCCCATATGAATTTAGTCCAATACAAAATCAGTCCTCCCTAAATTCATATCAGTCCACCACATCCCTATTTTCTATATGTTTTCAGTCCTTAATACATCTTGTGTGGAGTCCTATACTTGCAGTTCCTATATGCAAACCAATCCAAACATCCACAAAAATTATTCCATATCATAGCCCCTTGAGTGTTGAGGATACCTTGTGAGTTTGTGTTGTGTGTGAGTTAGTGTGTGTTTGAGTCTGGGTATGGTTAAGATACCATATTAAGGATAAGGTATTTGTGTTAGAAGATATGTTAGTTGAGATATGGTATTGTATTAGAGTAGTGTTGTAGGCTTGTTAGAGTTAGTATTAGAAGTTTGTATTAGAGTTAGAGGGGAGTGGAATCGTAGGATACCAAGTTGGTATCTTAAGGTAAATAGGATTTACCTTATTTGTGTTAAGGTATTGAGATACCTTCAAGATACGATGTTAGAGTATTAAGATACCATGACATGGTATCGAGATACGAGGGTATGGTGTTAGGATACCATGTTGAGGTAGAGGGTAGCCTAGAAACTAAGGTAGAGGCTTGGTTATGAGTTTACCTTGGTAAGGTAATAAGGTAAGGTTAAGATAATCACCTAAAGTTAAGGTATGAGTTTAACAGTTTAAGATATAGTTAGAAATTGATTGTCTTGGTTGATAATGGTTAGGATTAGTGCTCTTAGACTAGTTTTGACCTGGGTTGACCGTTTTGACTAAAAGTTAACAAAAGTCAACCAAAAGTCAAACTTAGCCTAAAAGTGACTATAACTTGACCGGACTCAACAAGAGTTGACCAGTTGACTGAAAGTCAACTGTTAGTCAACATTTGACTAGTTTGACCTAGGGTTGACCTAGAGTTGACCAGTTGACCAAAAGTCAACTATAAGTCAACCTTTGACCCAGATTGACCTAGTTTGACTTGGATTGACTTCCTGTGACCTTGTTTGTCCTAGTTTGGCTCAGTATGACCTAGTGTGACCTAGTTTAGCCTGATGTGACCTAGTTTTGACTTAGACTTGCATATCATGATTAGATTAGCTTTTCTTTCATTATTAAACCCTATTTTGACTTTTAGTATCTCATCTTTAGGTCTGTGATTACTCTGAGCATCTGTTCACCTTATCAGCTCAGGACCGTAGGCGAGTACATTCACTGATAGTTTTCATTGTCTTGATATCTTCTATATTCGATTCAGTTGTAGTGACTTACTTGATTCCTAACACGATGGTTCACGGACTAGTATATGTCGGATCCTGTTATGAGATGTTGTTCCTGGATTACTTGGTATATTGGTACATGACTCGACTTATTACTTGTACTTGTACTTGTATAGACATGGACTTGGGAGCGGGCTGGCCCCCTGCTTTTGAGTCCCGTATCACGACGTGTCATGTCCGGATCTATTATACTATTCGGGGTTAGGGAGTTATTAGTGGTTGTGTGATAAAAATCCCTACTTGTTCTTTACACTTGTACTTGTTACTTGTTCATAGCTATACCCTCGCCTCACGACGGGTAAAGCCTGACCCTACTTGTTCATAGCTTTCCATGGTGGCCGGCCTGATCCTGCTCGGTTGTACACTTGTTCATAGCCGGTCAGGTGGAAAGCCTGATCATGTTTCCCATGCCGATCACATAACGCACTAATAATTCATGGCACATTTTATATTTATTTTATTACATCATATATCCTACTCAGGTCTACATTCAGTACTTTCCTTACCATCTTATGATATTCAGTTTTTACATGTTCTACATGATCTTATGTTATACTTTGATTGGTGGCTAGGTTCTGTTCAGGAGAAGGGTTACAACCCCGGTCCTTGTTTGGTTTACGGGTTGTAACTCGGCTTCCGAATAGCTCCCAACTCATCCTATATCTTTGTCTTGTATTTTATTATACTGTCTCTTATAGAATTTGTCAATTCATATGAAACTGCTGTTAGTGTTTGTACTTGCTCATTTTTATGACAGGATACCATTGATATATTACAGATGTTTCTGAGGCAGACTGTTCGACCTACTATGTGGTCGAGATAGATGGAGACTTAGTCCAAGACTGTGGCCTGTTAGTTGAGCCACTAGACTTTGCACACCCAGAGTATAGTATAGCTTAGTTAGGTTTGCCTGGACTGCAATCCAGCTAGTGTTTTCAGACTGTAGTATTCTATATTATATTTTGTGACTCTGTGATGTTGTCTATATCTCTGAGCTGTGTTGGATCCTGAACTCATTTCCTGTTTTTACTTCTATCATATTCCATTTCGTGCTATATACCTTAGTTTTATCTTGTGATTGAGTTATGCCATATTATATTCCTCCGTGCGGAGATGACAGGTACCCTTATACTGTTTAGTTGTAGTATTTACGGACGACCTATACAGCGTTCTACCGCCGATTCTGCGACGTAGGCTGGACGTACCCACGTGTTCGTGCCCCTAATCAGGGTGCGGGTCGTGACACATTTTTGTGGTGGCCTATTCAGGTCGATGTCGCAATTAGTGCGATCTCGTAATGGTGCTCGACTTAGAGTACTAATTACGAGCCTGCGACTAGGACATAGGATCTAGGATATGATAGGAGTTACTCAATCACATTTTAGAAAGTTTTTGATCTTTTGATTACAAAGACAACTTTTCTTGCATTTGAATTCAATTGTCCTCCTTTGATAATATCTTATCTTGTGCCATATTGATCTTTTGGGTTTAATTCGTCTTCAGGATGACAGTGACTCGCTCTCAGGCAGCAGGACCTAGTGGTGTTCCAGACAGGTCCGATCCAGTAGGACCCCCACCTCCGGCTATGGGAGTAGCAGTTCAGAGAGCAGCAGCCTCAGTTTCTGCCCTTCAGGCGGGAGTAGCAGCGACAGTTCCAGGAGGTCTTCCACCTCCAGCAGCGGGACCATCCATAGTTATTCCTGAGACTCTTCTACCGCCACCTCCACTACCGACAGATGCACAGCAGATGATGGCCCTTCTACAGTAGATGATGCAGACCCAGAAGGCCCAGGCAGAGGCACAGTAGCATCAGGCTGACGCATCCCACCGCCAGACAGAGGTGCTACGGTAGAGCATGGAGAACTCCCACCAGCTGGCGATGGCAGCAGTTGAGAGGGTAGTCTCGGGTACAGTTCAGGGTGCCACAGTTCAGCAACAGAGTCAGGGGGGGCCTGACACTTGTCTAGATTTCAGGACGTTGAACCCGAGGGATTTCAAGGGTACCGAGGGTATCCTGTATGCAGATGACTGGTTGGAGGACGTCCAGAGGAGCTTGGAGTTAGTAGAGGTTTCAAGGAGACTATGGGGCACAGCTGCAGCGAGTCAGTTCTTCGACATCGCCTTGACGTGGTTTCGTACAGATCCTCGTGCATCAGTGAGAGGTTTGACAAGGGAGAACTTCAGGCGGCTCTTTAAGGAGAAGTTCTACCCCGATGTGGCTTTGACAGCTCTGGAGGCCCAGTTCGTCGGATTGGTGCAGGGAAAATTGTCAGTAGACGAGTATGCAGCGGAGTTCTTCCGTCTGAGTAGGTTTACACCAGATCTGATCCAGAATAAGGGGTATAAGGCCCGCAAGTTCAGAAGAGGCCTTATTTATGCGGTTCGCACTCGTACTTTCGGGCGACGCGATGCGACCTTCGAGCAGATACTGATGGAGGAACAGATAACTGAGGAGGACTTCGGCCTCAAGCCGAAGAGGGGCAGTGATGTTCTTGGAGCGAGCTCTAGTGCGGGGCCGGCGAAGCGCCCTCACTTCTAGCAGAGGCAGATTCAGCAGCAGCCTCAGTTACAGCTTCAGCAGGCACCAGTACGTGCCCACCAGCAGCAGGGTCAGGGCCAGAAACAGGCCATGCAGTATGCTTTCTACGGGAAGCCGGGGCACACCCGGGAGGTTTGCAGGATGAGGCTAGGAGTTTGTTTATTCTATGGAGCTTCAGATCACCAGATAAAGAACTGTGCTACTCGTGCAGCCAGACAGGCAGGCTAGAACAGAGTACACAGGCTAGAGAAGGCCAGCAGGGGCGAGCTTTCGCCATGACAGTTGGGGACACTCAGGCAGTAGCAAGGCAGATTGCAGGTTCCAATCTTTCGATCTCATTTTCGCATTGCCTCCTTATAACTGTCTTGAAATTCGATTCCATCTGTTCCTTGATCGTTTGATGAAATTTTGTTCTTGTGATGTGATTTTCTTCTGAGATAAGTCGTATGGGCTAGGTCACCTCGATTATGGGATTTTAGAGTCTTCTATGGTCATGTTAGCAGGCTTAGTGGGGACATATAGTCGGATTATGGATGTATTTCTCGGGTGTGGGAATTTAAGGTTTTCGCGGCTAAGCATGCGGCAATGCAAAAATTTTAAATACCATAATTCTAGAGGTATGTACCTTAATCGAGGACTCTGTGATTATCGTAGCCCTGTTCACTAGCATGACGAAGATTCTGAGTATCATAATTTTTGACAGACGCATACGATTATCGAACTGCGTGATTTTCTGTGTTTACTTTGTTTTAATTTCGAGGACAAATTTTTTTAAGGTGGATAGATTTGTCAATCCCAGTTTTCAAGAACTGGAGTATTTTGGTCATTTTAGAATTTTTAACATTTTTGAAATTTTATAATTTTATTAAATATTTTAAATGATTTGTGTAGTGTGGTTCGAGTTTCGTCTCATTCCGACTTGAGATAGTGACTCGGGTAGCTTAGTCTCTAGAAGGGACCCAACTTAAGTTAGACATGGCCCACATGGTTCACAAATTAGATTGGTTAGACTAGTCTATTTCCCCTTTATTAGATTAGTTGATTAGAGACTCAAACTAGACCCAATTGATCTCAAACTTGAACCTAGGCTAGACCCAACCAAATAGGACTAGAGAGGGAGGTTTGGGACATTTCACAATGCCCCAAACTAGTCCTACTTGGCCGGCCACAAGGGGGAGGAGATTTATTTCATTCCTCTTTAGAAACTTGCCTCTTTTGAAGCTCTTAAGTCTTCTTCCCTCTTTTGGAGCTTTTGCTATGATTTGACCTCCAAATCGAATCAAACCTTCACGTATTCTTCCACAAATCCGCTCCTTATTGCCAAGGAAGGTTGCTACTAAAGTTTGGGAGAGAAGTACAAGGTGGACGTGTCCATTTGAGGAGTTCTTCGTGTCGGAGCCGTATCGGAGAAGGTTTCATTAGGATTCACTCCTAATAGGTATAAACCTTTCCTCTAAAACTTGCTTCCATGCATTTTGAGTAGTTTAGAATCCATAGAATGAACCCTCTTGTTAGGACAACCATTAAAATTAAGTTAGAGGCCATTTGGAGTCCTCTAGTGTGTGTTTACATGTAGCCATGTGTCCCAATGGGTAGATGTTGAAATAGGACCCCCATGTGTTTGATTAAATGCCTAATAGTCATAATTGTCTTTTAATTTCAGTTCTCTATATGTTAGAGAGTAGATTTGACATGGTAGGAAGGTTTAGACTAGTATCTATATGTATACCTATGCGGAAATTCAAGTGGTTTAGCCTACAATGTCTTATTTGAGCCTTTTTATTTCAATTTTGATATATTTTATATGTTGGACTGTTTTTGGGCGTGAGGAGTATATATAGATATATATTAGTGCTTGTGTTTAGGAAGGATTTATAGAATGTGTTTGTGTTGTATAGATAGTGAGGGAGTTGTATATATGGATGAGTGTGTGTGGTTTGTTTTAGTGTAAGTGTTGTGTTTAGAGAGGGAATGTTTGAGTGTTTGGATATATTATAAGTTTGGGTATGTGTGTCGTTGTATATTTGTTGAGTTGAGTGAATTATAGATGATAAATAGATGGTTAGATGTGTGAGAAGTGGAGTGTTAGAGAGTGATAGAGAGTAGAGAGGAAGGGGATATGGAGTGAAGGGGGGAGCTGCTGTCCTCAGGACAGCAGCAGGGAAGAGTTTGCAGCAGCAGTAGCAGGGCACTTGTTGCCCTGCTTTAGGTTCAGTCCATTTAGCCCCTTTTTCCCCATCTCAGTTTCAATTCAGTCCATATCAGCCCCTTTCCCCCCTTTCATCATTCATTCATACATTGCCATTCAGTCATTCATTCCACTTCAATTTCAGTCCACCCTATCAACCCCCACTTCATCAACTGAGCAGTAGTGAGAGGAGAGCTCGTAGCAGGCAAGTGCAGCCCTGCTCATGGAATGCAGCAGCAGCAGCTGTAGCTGCTATCCTCTTAGACAGCCGCAGTATCAGGATGAGGACAGCAGCATTGGCTGCATCCTTCTGCAACAAGCTAGAAGGAGCAGCCCCCCCAATATCAATCCATTCATTCTTCCATTCATTCAATCCATTCATTTTTCTAATCATTCAATCCATTCATTCTTCCATTCATTCAATTCATTCATCATCCATTCCATTCACATTCATCCATCATTCATCCCCAATCACAAATTCAGTCCCATATGAATTCAGTCCAATACAAAATCAGTCCTCCCTAAATTCATATCAGTCCACCATATCCCTATTTTCTATATGTTTTCAGTCCTTAATACATCTTGTGTTTAGTCCTATACTTGCAGTTCCTATATGCAAACCAATCCAAACATCCACAAAAATCATTCTATATCATAGCCCCTTGAGTGTTGAGGATACCTTGTGAGTTTGTGTTGTGTGTGAGTTAGTGTGTGTTTGAGTCTGGGTAAGGTTAAGATACCATATTAAGGATAAGGTATTTGTGTTAGAAGATATGTTAGTTGAGATATGGTATTGTATTAGAGTAGTGTTGTAGGCTTCTTAGAGTTAGTATTAGAAGTTTGTATTAGAGTTAGAGGGGAGTGGTATCATAGGATACCAAGTTGGTATCTTAAGGTAAATAGGATTTACCTTATTTGAGTTTAGGTATTGAGATACCTTCAAGATACGATGTTAGAGTATCAAGATACCATGGCATGGCATCGAGATACGAGGGTATGGTGTTAGGATACCATGTTGAGGTAGAGGGTAGCCTAGAAACTAAGGTAGAGGCTTGGTTATGAGTTTACCTTGGTAAGGTAATAAGGTAAGGTTAAGATAATCACCTAAAGTTAAGGTATGAGTTTAACAGTTTAAGATATAGTTAGAAATTGATTGTCTTGGTTGGTAATGGTTAGGATTAGTGCTCTTAGACTAGTTTTGACATCGGTTGACCGTTTTGACCAAAAGTCAACAAAGTTCAACCGAAAGTCAAACTTAGCCTAAAAGTGACTAGAACTTGACCGGACTCAACTAGAGTTGACTGTTAGTCAACATTTGACTAGTTTGACCTAGGGTTGACCTAGAGTTGACCAGAGTTGACCAAAAGTCAACTGTAAGTCAACCTTTGACCCAGATTGACCTATTTTGACTTGGATTGACTTCCTGTGACCTTGTTTGTCCTAGTTTGGCTCAGTATAACCTAGTGTGACCTAGTTTAGCCTGATGTGACCTAGTTTTGACTTAGACTTGCATATCATGACTAGATTAGCTTTTCTTTCATTATTAAACCCTGTTTTGACTTTTAGTATCTCATCTTTAGGACTGTGATTACTCTGAGCATCTGTTCACCTTATCAGCTCAGGACCGCAGGCGAGTACATTTACTGATAGTTTTCATTGTCTTGATATCTGCTATACCAATTCAGTTGTAGTGCCTTACTTGATTCCTAACACGATGGTTCACGGACTAGTATATGTCGGATCCTGTCATGAGATGTTGTTCCTGGATTACTTGGTATATTGGTATATGACTCGACTTGTTACTTGTACTTGTATAGACATGGACTTAGGAGCGGGCTGGCCCCCTGCTTTTGAGTCCCGTATCATGACGTGTCATGTCCGGATCTATTATACTATTCGGGGATGGAGAGTTATTCGTGGTTGTGTGATCAAAATCCCTACTTGTTCTTCACACTTGTACTTGTTACTTGTTCATAGCTATACCCTCGCCTCACGACGGGTAAAGCCTAACCCTACTTGCTCATAGCTTTCCATGGTGGCCGGCCTGATCCTGCTCGGTTGTACACTTGTTCATAGTCGGTCAGATGGAAAGTCTGATCATGTTTCCCAAGCCGATCATATAACGCACTAATAATTCATGGCATATTTTATATTTCTTTTATTACATCATATATCCTACTCAGTTCTATATTCAGTACTTTCCTTACCATGTTATGATATTCAGGTTTCACATGTTCTACATAATCTTATGCTATACTTTGATTGGAGGCTAGGTTCTGTTCAGGAGAAGGGTTACAACCCCGGTCTTTGTTTCGTTTACGATTTGTAACTCGGCTTCCGAATAGCTCCCAAGTTATCTTACATCTTTGTCTTGTATTTTATTATATTGTCTCTTATAAAATTTGTCAATTCATATGGAACTGCTGTTAGTGTTTGTACTTACTCATTTTCCTGACAGGATACCGTTGATATATTACAGATGTTTCTGAGGCAGATTACTCGACCTACTATGGGGTTGAGATAGATGGAGACTTAGTCCAGGACTGTGGCCTGTTAGTTGAGCCACTAGACTTTGCACACCCAGAGTAGTATAGCTTAGTTAGGTTTGCCTGGACTGTGATCGAGCTAGTGTTTTCAGACTGTAGTATTCTATATTATATTTTGTGACTCTGTGATGTTGTCTGTATCTCTGAGCTATGTTGGATCCTGAACTCATTTCCTATTTTCACTTCTATCATATTCCATTTCGTGCTATCTACCTTAGTTTTATCTTGTGATTGAGTTATGCCATATTATATTCCTCCGTGCGGAGATGACAGGTACCCGTATACTGTTTAGTTGTAGTATTTACAGACGACCTATACAGCATTCTACCACCGATTTTGTGGCATAGGCTGGACATACCCACGTGTTCGTGCCCCTAATTAGGTTGCTGGTCATGACACGGTTAAAGGACACAAGGATCAAATCAAGGAAACATGAAAGATCAACGATCAAGGCAGATATCAGGTCAAAGGATCAGAGATATAGAATAACACGAAGGATATCAATAAAAGAGAATTGTGACTGAGATATCTAAACATCAGTAACCCCCACATATCTGATAAATCAGACCTTGCATGGGCTACCACTAAAACCTATGTCAAGCCCCAAAACCAGAATACTGGCAAGTAGGGACGGACCAGGCCAGCTACGTATACCAAAGTACTTCAGTACTCCAAAATAACGTATAAGCTGTATAGACACGGGGGTTACTACTACAATCCAACAGTCGATCCAAGGTCAAGCAATCCTAGGTATCTCAATCACAGGCAAACATATAAAGTAACAAAAGTATGATCATCAGACATAAAATAGTAAAGCGTCCCAAACTATATATACATGGATGATCATGAAACTAGTAATACAAAATGAAGAACTAGCAAGCGTAATAGTCATACATGATAAGCTCTAGCTATAGCCTAAAATACACAAATCATGTTTAGGCCCGTAGGCTAAATATCAAGGTCCAAAATACGAGCTAAACACGTGCTCGGAGGCTAAACGCCACAAAAGAATAATGTACATAACTAGTGGGAGAATGAAATAGGAAACCCACTAAGGTACTCTGGTGCTCCAGGTAGTCACCGTCGAATAGATGGTACGGAAGATCCTTCGGGCTCCTCTATCAGATCTGGCCAAACAAAACCAGTATGGTCAGACCCCCAATAGCAAGTACCACAAAGGAAGCCAAACTTTGAACTAAAACCAACAATAACTAACATAGCTACGGATAGAGACAAAAGTAAGCAAATGCAAATCGAGACTCGTGCGCTACCAATGCACATATCCCGAGAATAGAAAAGACAATAAGTAAAGCAACATATAGCATAAAGTAAACGACATATAATATAATATAAACTGTGGACATGTGAATTAAACTGAACATGTGAGCATGTAAGATAACTGGAACATGTAAGATAACTGGAACGTATGAGCATATAGGGTAACTGAAATATGTGAGCATGTTAGGTGACTGGAGCATGTGAGCATGTTAGGTAACTGGAGCATGTGAGCATGTTAGGTAACTGAGATATGTAAGCATGTTAGGTAACTATATAGAACGACAAACGATAAGATGACTTAGGAATTATTTCGAAACCCAAGTTACAATCCGTAAACCAAACATGGACCGGGGTTGTAACCCTTCTCCTGAACAAAACTTAGTCTCTAATCATTTATCGACAAAAGTAAAGCATAACAATGATGTACTGAAATAAACAAATTCAGACACTGCCTAGGCAAACTAGACTAGACTGGACTCCATACAACCAACACGGCCAAGCAATGAGTACGGCTTTAAACATTAGCTAACTAGGGTTGTCACAATCCTAATTACTAACAAATGTAAGTTTGAGAAATCCTAGTCCAGTTACCTGCCTGCTGCTACCTGAATGATCTTAGCCAAAAGAAAAATAAGTATAGCAGATACACTGTAGTAAGATACATGTATCCTAGAGAAGTGTCTTACTCGACGGTGTGCTGGAAGTGTGCTCATCTTGACAGATAGCTCCATATCCCATGTATACATATATAAGACCGAGACCAGAGGGGCAGTAGGTAACCGGAAAAAACTCAATAATCTAATAATCAAGCTAGTTGTTTAGTCCTTAACATTTTCTTGTTGGATTCTGGGTGTGGCATTCCGCAGAATCCATCCTAGACATGAGATATGTGAAACTGGACAAAAGCAAGAATATGACTATAACAAGCCACAATAAGAAAATAAAATAAACTGGAAGCTAGGAGTGCGCTACGACGAGCCACTATAGGGAGTGCGCCATGACAGACCACTATCATGTAAACAAAGAAGGACATGTACAAAAGTGTACTGCGACGGGTCACTATCTAGTAAGCAAAGAAGGCATGGCAACAATTATCACAGCTTGTAAGAAAGAATCTATCAAAAAGACATATCATGGCATATGGAAAAGAATAATTAAAGCTAAGTACATTTTACAGAAAAATGATTGAACATAGGCTAGTGTCAAGTGTATAAAGGGTGTACAATCATTCTCTAACTATACAAGATCATCTAATCATGTTAAGAAATCATTATAGTCGAAGAAAATATCAAAAACGGATAAAAACGGGCAGAAATGGACAAAAACAGACAAAAATAGCCTAAAACGACATACCGGCGGTATACGATGGTATTCCGGCCTAAATACAGAAAGTTTCTGGTGCAAAAATTAGCATACCGTCGGTATACTTCGGTATACCGTCGAAATTCTGACTTTCTAAACAGCAACAAAATCCAGATCTTTGCCAAAACTTATTTCGGCCATAAAAACTTTATTTTAAATCGAAATTTAGATTTTCAAAAGTCAAAATCGCATATAATTTAATTCCCTACAACATGGAAGTATTAGTTTTCACAAATGAAAATGTTTGATATATCAATACCTCAAAATACTCCAAAAATAAGTCCTCGGGATACCGAAACGGGTTTCGATTTCCACTAAACTCAAAATCCATGGTATACAAACTAAGAGAGGGCCTCATATAACATACGTCACCAAGATCCATGATGGTAACACCAGAATCTCTCTTGATACTAAGTTTTCTACTAAGTCAATATTAGATTTTAACAGAAAATCAAAACCTAGTTCTAACCAATTTTAGAAGCATGCATTTAAACAAGAATCATAAGGAAAATATTTTTAACAAAAATGAGTTTAGGAAAATTCTAAGTATTTACCACCAAGGAAAATAAAATGACAACAAAAACATTTTGTTCAAGATTTGGCAAGATGTACTTGCCTAGGTTAAGCTCCAAGCCTATATATAGAAGGGGAATTAATCTTGACCGTTGGATCGTGATCCACGTCAAAATCTAAGTCAATCATGGCCATCCAAAAAAAAACCAAGTATCCATTGGATAAAAGGGTGCATCTACACTATTCATGAAAATATCTAAACGCTATTCATCAAAATATACAAAGCACTATTCACGAAAATATCGAAAACACTATTCATGAAAATATCCTCTATTAGCGACGAAATAAAATAATGTTGCTAAATATTGAATATAGCGACTCCTTTTGATAGACATCGCAAATCGTCGCTGAATAGCGACGTTCTGCGACAAGAGATAAATTACGTTGCTGAATAGCGACGTTCAGCGACGTGACTTAAGTTATGTCGCTCCTTAGCGACGTTCAGCGATGTCTAAATCAGACGTCGCTAATGTTTTAATATATCCCGTTCGAAACTTTCATTTCCCTCTTCTCTCTCTTCCAAAAATTTTCTAAAATTTTTCTCCTCCGACGAAGCTCTCCTCCGACGAAGCCCCCCTCCTCGTCGCCTCCCTCCTCCGATGAAGCCCCCCTCCTTGCCGTCTCCCAACTCCGACCGAGCCGCCCTCAGGTAAACCCTAACCCTAGCCCTAGCTATCTAGACACAATTTTGACACGATTTTGACCTCATTTGGACACGAGTAGACACGTGTGTCACACACACACATACCCCTAGACACGTGTGGTGTGCGGACACACACACACACATACCCCCTCTGTCACTCACACGGTTTTTGCATTATATTTTGGGATTTTGAATGTTTTGTTATATTCCTAGATATACATATGTATCAGAGATTTAATATAGTAGTATGTGTTGTATTCGAGTTATAAGTTTGGGTTTAATTTTGAGTTTGATATTTTGAATTGATACTTTTATGTACTGTACTAGAGAGGGTAAGGATTATACGATTATATGTATGTATTTGAGTTGATATACCTATGTATATAAGTATATGAGCTGTGGGAGTTAGAGTATAGGGTTATGTTGATTTTGGGATATTTGGTTTTCGATTGATCTAGTTTTAGTAGACTAGTGTAGTGGGTTGCATGAGTATGGCTTTAGCTCAGTGACTGTTTGCAGTGAGTAGATGTTTGCAGCGGCAGTGGCATAGCATTTGCCCTGCCTTCGCGTTGCCTTGATTTGGCATGGACAGTCAAATACAGTAGGCTTAGGAATGTGTTATCAGCAGCAATAGCATAGGAGTATGGTTTGGTATTAGTAGAGAGTTGAGGTGAGGTTGTGGTTAGGATTTGTGAGTGTAAGGTGGAGGAGGAGGAGGAGAGTATTAGTTGAGTTGATACTTTACCTTGAGGGATACTTTGCATAGGATATCTATAGGTGTTATATAGATAGGAGGATTTATGCATAGCTTAGATTGAGGATTTGATATACATGTGAGTGTATGCTTGTCTTTGAGTGAGTTATTGAAGAGTACGTGTGAATATATATATATATATATATATATATATATATATATATATATATATATATATATATATATATAGACACTAGCTAAAGTATCAATGTCATCCAGGGATTCACCTATAGGTCATAGGATTGGGTTTTATGACTTAGAAAGGACTAGTTGACTATGTTTGACCTTTAACTAAGGCTTGACCAAACCAGATTACATACTCGAGTATCAGTGAAAACAGTTTAGGAATTTGAAAACTAAAAATCAAATGAAAACCCGAACAGTTCACATTATATTGCAAAACTCAAGTATCAGACAAAACCACATCTTCATTACGATTGTGCACGCATAGTCCAAATCCCGTGCACGTGCGATTTCGTGTCCGACATGCATCCAGCCAACACGAAACTTGAGGGGGGGCTTATCAGTGGTTGCCCCCACCTCTGTGTCAAGTGGTTCGTGTCCAGGTGTCCAATTTGTGTAGGAGCTTATGAAACGAATTTATGCCTATTGGATAATTGTGTGTCCATCTTTGCAGAATTATTTCCAAATGTATATGAATTACTACTTATAGAATCGTTCATGGATGTACAATCGTCGTCCTGATGATATGTGTGGTGTGCGGGATGAATACATAGCGGGAGTAGAGCAGTTCTTGCAGTTTGCTAAGGCGTTCCCTCAGTACATGGACGTCACCAAAATTAAGTGTCCGTGTGTGAAATGTCATATCGTGAAATATTATCCAAAAGTGGAAGTGACATATCATTTGTACTCGAGGGTTTTCATGCCTAATTACTAGTCAGTGGACCGCACAAGGAGAACTTGTGTCTTTAGCATCAGAGCCGGAGCCTTATGTTGAGCCGTATATGCATACGGTACCTAATTTTGTTTCAAATAATCATGCATACGACGACGGGTACGTGAACATGGTTTTTGACGCTGCGGGGTTAGTTTCGTTCATGATGCACCTGAGGAGGCACCGAATGTCGATGCTGCAAAGTTCATAGAGTTGCTGGAGAATGCAAGGACTCCATTGTATCCTGGTTGTGAGGATCATTCACCGTTGGAGGTGGTTACACGACTGTTGAGCATTAAGTCAGATTTTAACATGTCGCAAGAATGCTACAACCGAGTGTTGGAGTTGATTATAGAGATCTTGTCAACGGGTGCTAAGTTACCTAAAGACTTCTATCGGTCTAAGAGGATGGTGAGATCGCTCTGGATGGGATACGAGAAAATCGATTCTTGTCGCAATGGGTGCATGCTGTACTACAAAGACGACAAGAACGCAGATGTGTGCAGATTTTGTGGTGCTGATCGCTATAAGACAACTAGTACAGGAAGGTCTACCGGTACAAAAAGACCGACCGATTCAATGCACTACTTGCCTTTAACGCCGCAGTTGCAAAGATTATTTATGGTGAAAGAGACGACCAAAAATATGAGTTGGCACATACGAGAACAGATTGAAGGAGTGTTGGATCACCCATCCGATGGAGAAGCGTGGAAGCACTTTCATCGAGTGTATCCTGATTTTGCTTCAGATCCGCGTAATATCAGGTTGGGGCTATCTTCTGACGGTTTTACTCCTTTTGGTCTTTCGGGATCCTAGTATTCGTGCTGGCCTGTGATTGTCACTCCGTATAACCTACTGCCTTGGATGTGCATGAAGACTCAGTACATGTTTCTAACCGTTATAATTCTTGGTCCAAACAATCCCAAGAGAAACATTGATGTGTACTTAGAGCCTTTGATAGATGAGTTGAATCAGTTATGGGAAGTAGGCGCTAACACGTATGATATTTCCAGGAAGCAGAATTTTCAGATGAAGGCAACCCTTATGTAGACCATCAACGACTTTCCGGCCTATGAAATGTTATCTGAATGGAACACTCATGGCCGTCTCTCATGTCCGTATTGCATGGACCGTACTAAGGCTTTCCGCTTGAAACACGGAGGAAAATCGTGCTTCTTTGACTGTCATCGGCAATTTCTGCCAAAAGATCATCTGTTCAGAAGGAACATGAATGCATTACGTGCTAGCGTTGTAGAGAAGGGTGATCCACCGCCAAGGTGGTACGGAGCCACGATATGGGAGGAGGTTAGAGATTTTCCAAGTGCTATCGAAGATCCTACAACTGGGTACAAGTGCGATAGATTTGCTAGAGATCATAACTGGACAAAGAGCAGCATATTCTGGGATCTGCCATATTGGAGTACCAATCTGATCAGACATAATCTTGATGTCATGCATATTGAGAAGAATGTGTTTGATAACATAATTAATACTGTGATGGACGTAAAGGAAAAACGAAAGATAATCCCAAGGCCAGGTTGGACTTAGAAGAAATATACAAACGCCCTGCGTTGCATTTGATAGAGGAGAATGGAAAACAGTTCCTGCCGGAGTCAATTTTCTCACTGGACAAGGAGGATAAAGTGAGACTTTGTCGGTGGATCTAGGGCCTAAAATTTCTAGACGGATATGTGTCAAATCTGAGAAGATGTGTCGATCCGAAGGAAAACAAATTGACGGGTATGAAGAGCCACGATTGTCACGTATTCATGGAGAGGTTAATTCTGATTGCATTTTGGGAATTCTTACCACAGGCAGTTTGAGATCTATTGACGGAGCTTAGCATATTCTTCAGGGATCTTTGTTCTAAGAAATTGCTCGTTGATCGTCTAGAAAAGCAAGAGAAGGACATTGCGGTAACACTGTGCAAGCTAGAGAGGGTGTTTCCTCCTGGGTTCTTCGACTCTATAGAGCATTTGCCGATTCATCTATCCTATGAGGCACGTGTTGGTGGACCCGTCGAATATCGATGGATGTACCCGTTCCAGCGACATTTGAATCACCTAAAAAGAAAGGTGAAAAATAAGGCACGTGTCGAGGGTTCTATTTGTGAAGCCTATGTTCTCGAGGAGACTTGCCCGATCAGAGACAACTTTGTGGATCTCGATTCCACCAAAAAAGCTGTTTGTGTATCAGATCTTCGAACTACAAAGATGTTGATGCGGGCAACGATTTCTATGGCATCCTACGGGAGATTGTGGTGCTGATATATAGTTATGGAATAGAGCCTGCTAAGATTGTGTTATTCAGGTGTGATTGGTTCGATCCGATTGAAGGTCAAGGTTGGAAAGTAGACAAGCACGGTCTTGTAGATATAAACTATCGTCGTCGATATCAAGCCTATGAACTATTTGTCCTATCAAGTCAGGCTCAGCTCGTGTACTTCACAAGTTATCCTAAACGGGAAACAATAAGGTCCGACTGGTGGGCAGTATGCAAGACCAAAGCTAGAAATACCATTGAGGTTGACGATATAGCTTATCAAGAGGATGAACTACCTCTTGTAACAAATATTATAGAAGTGGACACGACGGAAGTTCCTCATTACACATCTAATTGTGTAGAAGAAGTAGAATTATCTGAAGAGAAAGATGCAGATGAAAGTGAAGATGTAAAGGAGGAAGAAGAAGAAGAAGAAGAAGAAGAAGAAGAAGAAGAAGAAGAAGAAGAAGAAGAAGAAGAAGATGATGAGCTAAACGAACTAGATGAATTTTCAGAAGAGGATTAAATCTGTACGTTTGTTTTATCATCATATTTGACACTTTAGTGACACTTTAGTGACACTTTTGTGACTATGATATTTTTCAAAAATCTGTGATGTCTATCATATAAATATGTATATTTGTTTTATTGTCATATGTTATTATCAGGTATGACTAGACCCGGGCGACGCGGAGGATATTATGTTAGGCAGTCCCGTGTGCGTCAGGCTGGGGATGCAGATTTCGTACCCTCATCCTCATCTCCGAGTACACTAGTGTACCATTCAGTTCCCGGTCCATTACCGGGACAGGGCAGTTCCAGCAGGTTGGCGACTCCTCCCTCGTCGTCCAGCATTCCTCCCGCGTCCAATATTCCTTTCGCGTTCAGCATTCCTCCTGCCGACGGCTCCATGGGGAGAGCCGATGCCGAGCATATGGAGGACGGCTATCAGACTGATCTTGGTCAGACTGGAGGTGAGAGCGACCCTCCATGCGCTCCCCCGGACGAGACGCGTATGGAGATTTGGACGGACGGGCCTACGAAGTAAGTTAATTAGTTAATATATATTTCTCAAATGATTATATGTACATATATATTCATGAAATATATTATTGTATAGATATCGGCCTCCTGCAGTACAGAGACAGTTGGGGTTATTTCTGAGGCAAAACAATGGTGGGCCTTGGATTAACTACTCAGATGCTCCCGCAGATAGGAAGGCCTTTTGGTTGGCCCACTTGAAGGTAAAAAATTTGTTTATTTTTAAATTTTAATAATCATTTGTGTATATTATACAACTCTTTCTATTTTACTTCTTGTAGAGGACCTATTTCTATCCACCACACCGAGCGACGAAGATCGAGGCCCAATTTTCTGCCGTCGCAGGCAAGCTCATCCGTGATGCGATCCACGACCAGAAGTCTCGTGATCGCTCCGGAAAGCCGATCCATGGTTGGATCACGCCAGAGCAGTGGACTACGATGAAGGATAGATTCGGCGAGGCCAGGTACCAGGAACGGTATGACAAGGCCAAGGTGGCGCGGTCGAGCGCCAGTAAGTGGTGTGGTGGCTCCGTTCCTATGACGGAGCATTTTCATCGTCTGGTACGTTTCTTATGAAGGACATTATTTTATATATAGTTGGATAGAATGTTTAATACTAATAATAGATAATATATTTTAACAGGTAAAAAAGGTGAGGACCCCAACATGGTGACCGTCTTCCTGGTCACCCATCGGAGGGCTGGGGAGTTCATTGACGAGAGGGCGACGCAGGCATATGTACGTTCTATTCATTATATTAATTTACTATAATTTAGAAAACAGGAAAATAGATATCAATATAGACTTTAGCAAGCACTTAGACGTTAGCAAACATTGTTATAGGCCGAGTTTCTTCGGCTACAAGAGGAGGCGGCTGCTGCTGCTAGTGTGCCAACAGAGGGAGGGGCTGGTACTTCCTCCCAGCCGCCTACAGCTCCATCGTCGGACGACCTCTGGATGACCGCTGTTGGTGGTCTTCAGAAGGGTACGTACTACGGTACGGGATCCTACGGCGCCTATTTGGCTTCAGAGTCATCCCGGGCCCCCTCTGTCAGTGCGCAGTCTCCAGCTTCGCAGGCATCATCATGAGCTCAAGATATTGGTCGTCAGATCGACGAGCTGCGTCGCGAGTTGTAGCAGCAGATTTCTGATCACCATACCGCAGAGCGATGATCCGACGATCCGATGATCATCGGACGATTTAATGCGATTGAGCACAGTATACAGGAGCTGATGAGTCTGTAGTAGGCTACAGCTGCCTGCTTGCACACGCTCACCGAGTCTACGGAGCGCACAGAGCGTAGATAGGTCGAGCTGGAAGGATCGCAGAGGACCATGTCTGCCTCACTCACTCAGATACATACTTCGATTGAGGAGAGTTCTCAGAGGATGGTGAGTACCCTTGCTGCGCATGCTGAGCGACTGCGAGAGCTGGAGCAGATACGTCATCTCGGTCCGTCGACGGTACCGTCTCCAGACGTTGCACTGCCTTCTACTGCCCCTATGGTGCAGCTCACACAGGAGCTGTATGAGTACATGCTATCTCAGATGCGCAGCAGGTGTCCTCAGTGATCCAGTAGATTTTTTTATCATCTTTGTATGTATTGGCCCTATGGGCCCATTGATCATTGGTACACTAATTTTTATTCTTATTTGACTCTGTTGGACATGTATATTTGTTGGGTATGTATGTTTGTGATATTTACTTTGTTGGTATTTTTATTGAGTACATGTATGATATTTAGTTGTAGACTGTTATGATGGGAGACTGTTATTCATCTATTAGTTGTAGACTGTTATGATGGGAGACTGTTAATTATGATGATATCTGCGACGGGGATGACAAATATACCCACGCTGGGTTATAAGCGATGATCTGATATACAAAGGAGATGCTGCCCAAATTTTAAAAAAATATAATGTGTATTTTTGTGATGATGTGTGTCTGTGTTTACAGTGTATATGAAATGTAGTGTTCGGAACCATCGATAGTTTCGATTACTGTTGTATGTTTTATCTTGGACAGAAAGAGCAACAGTTCATGGTATACTTCTGAGAGCTTTATTTTCACATCATTCACTTTCTCGGGACGTCGTAAAGGATCCCGAGAAGGTGAAGGACGTGAAAAGGAAGCTCTGAGAAGTGCAACCTGAACTGTTGCTCTTTCTATCCAAGATAAAACATAGAACAGTAAGCGAAACTGTCGATGGTTCGAACACTGCACTTCACACACACTATAAACACAGACACAGCATAACAAAAATACACATTATATTTTTTAAATTTTCTTTATAATATTTGTGATGTATAGCGACGGTCTGCGACATATAGCGATGTATCTTGACGTCGCTAATTAGCACCGTTACGTCGCTATCTGTCGCAGTCCGTCGCTCAGTGGCTGACGTGGCAGAGAGTTGACGTTGCTAATTTAGTCGTTGTACGTCGCTACACTGCTGACGTGGCAGGCATGCCATGTCATCACATAAAAAGAAATAACGTTGCTAAGTAGGCGCACTATGTCGCTAATTTGGCGACATACAATTTCGTCGCCCTCCCTCGCTAATTTTGCGACGACCCAGCGACATTGTGTTGACATCGCAAACAGCGACGGAGGGCGACGAATTTGTCATCTGCGACTAGCTTTTTCGCGACCTTCATGTTTCGTCGCTAAAGTCATCGCTAATTACGATTAGCAACGTATTTTTCTTAATTAGCGACGTATCCTGACGTCGCTAATTTGCCTTATTTTAGTAGTAAAATCAAAAATATCTAAAATATGGAAAATCTATTCGGACGGCACCGGTATACTGATGGTAAGCCGGCCAAGGAGAAAATCTA
This sequence comes from Iris pallida, assembly GCA_029216955.1. NCBI lineage: Eukaryota > Viridiplantae > Streptophyta > Magnoliopsida > Asparagales > Iridaceae > Iris > Iris pallida. Next base: position 15,985,785 of record JANAVB010023995.1, read on the forward strand.
TAAGTTAGAAATTTTTAAAGCGTTATGAAAACCAAAAATACGAAATATAGTACAAAATACGTATCCGTATATAAATACTGATACTGTGTGACGAGTCTCACACTCTGCCAAGCTGCTGCAAGGTTAAGCAAGCAATGCAAGTGCACTGCTATACTGCCTGGCAGTGGCCTAATGGCCTACCCCAAGTCTCCATGGCTCCTGCCATTCACTCACAAACACAAATTCTGATACACTGTGTCAAAATCTGATACATGCGTGTCAAATTCTAATACTAACTCTCCTCTTATTCTTGAACCCCTTGCTAAACCAACTGATACCTATATGTCTACTAAACAATAGACTCTACTATCCTAACCAATCCATACTACTCTCAAGTCCCTCAAACACTGGTCTGCACATTCAAATGAAATAGAGTGGATGTTTGTGGCATGGACTGAATCAATAGTGATAACGTCTTCAATGTTCAAATGGGCAGATTTCAACAGTGGACAATTGTTTAAGGGGCTCGATAGGATCCTGAAGGCAATGCAGGACTAATATTTGGTCTAGCCTCAGAGCAGGGGCAGAACAGATACCCAATTATTTGGATTCTGAACAAAAGACTCATGGGGTCTGAACTATAATGAAATATTGGTAAACAATGGGCAAGGAATTAGGCAGGGTGCATCAAATGGGGTGACAGAACTCAAGTAGATGTACTAAACTCAAGATGAAGGCTTCCCAATGTTCAAAGAGTATGAACAGTTGCTCGAGTCCCCCTCTATCTGACTAAACATTATCAATGGCAGAACACATCATGAATGGACACTGCACATTTGAGTGAAATGGTGATGGATGCAAGACTAATTTGGACTGAACCAATACGAGTGGCAAGGGACAGATACAATGAGTAAGGGACAGATACATAGATAGTGGATTGATATGTATATGAGAACAAGGACAGAACAAATAAAGGGAAATGGTTTTGTTTAAAACAAGGAATGAGTGCATGCAGAGAACATTCAGAGATAAAGGGGTTTGCATAATGAAGAATCATGAAAGTTGTAGTGGACAATAAGTTATGAGGTGTTGGATGCTTAGTGTCACGCCCCGCTCCCGCAGGAACGATCGTCCTCGCTAAGGCATGATGCCGCACGGGCCTCGGTTGCGCCCGTGCAAGGCTAAGTCCAGAAACGACCGATTTGAGCTAGGCCATAGAGTCGCACAGAGTGTCCCCATTTGCAGCGAAAAGTAAATAAACACAAATTGAAGCAAATTCAACTCTTTATTGATATTCAAGAAGTTTACAAGCGGCGCTAGGCCGAGTTTACAAGTCTCTCAAGCTCTCTCTCTCTGAAACATAAAAGGCGTGCCAAGTGGCTTACAAGATGGAATGATTCATGGCGATGTTCCGATACATTATGTCCTGTATAGGGTGCTTCAGCTTCTTGCAACGTCCCAAGGCCCCGGAGTTGGCTCCGCGCCTTAACACGTTCGAGGAAAGCTCCGCACCCGCCGACGTTTCCTAGTTCCTGCAAGCAGACTGTGGGGTTATCAGTACATTGTTATGCACTGGTGGGGAGGCTAGCTCGTCCACAATGCTATCATTACAAAACACGTTCTATTTACTTTTGTGCATCTCTATCATTCATTGTCTTTCTAATCTTGCCTTAGGATCAATTTCATGGCATATTTCATAGCCTATCTCGTGTTGCCAATTTCAAGTGTCGCATGGAAATACATACATGACTTACCCGTACTTACCGTCCGGCCTTCTCTGTTCAATGTAAACCAAGTTAGTCAACAATTCCTATATTTCAACTTAACATGATTCACGTAAACATTCAGTTACAAGGGCATGTTTCTGCCTTAGATTCTAACGCGTCGTAGGCGTGTTTTCAAATTCATTTGCACGAAGTACTCTTTATCATTTGGTGCGTTACATTTCAAGCCTATTCATAAGGCGCTTCATTCAGTTAACTTTAGACTACTTTGATTTCAATGCAAGGACTTGCACATGGATAGCCACCAGCAAAGCCCACCTAAATCTATATGCACCGGTCGCTGGCATGTCAGCCATTTTGGATATTTTCCCCTGTGGCATTCTCATCTATCAAGCGTGATGGCTGGTACACCTTGATAGACTATTGAATAACCGGCCCTACATTTGGTTATGTGCCCAAGCCCGCACACCTGTCCGCCCGTAGGCCATGATTCCGCCTAGGCCGGCCACGAAAACGTCGTTCGTTACCATTGGAATCCCTTTTCACTCGTGCACGAGCCGTCCACGACCATTTCATATTTTATTGTCATTTTAACTTAACGGCTGTCTCCGAGCCGTAGGCTAACCCTTAGCCACAATGCGTTATCGACCAGGTTGGCGTCCGTGCAGCACGGGTAGCGAGCCCTATTGCACGTGTCCGTCATACCTGTCGCTAACCATCCCTTTTCTTCCTTATCTTTTATTCATTCATTATTTTCTTTCTTTCACTTGTCCGTTTGTTCATTGATTCATTCATTCAATTATTCATTCATTTATTCATTTATACATTTTGCAACTCCCTGTGCGGGAGTCGCCTTAGCGACCCATCGGTCCCGTGGCCTTTCAATGTTGCTATACTCTACTCGGAACGACTATGTCGATAGTCTTCCCGTTTCATTGTTGTAAACCATTCATTGTTTCTTTGTTGAACGCATAGGGACTTGAACGTAAGCTTGTGCCTTAGCACGAGCGTGGAGTACGGTACGAGAGTTCTCACATTTTTTATGTTCCTTTCCATATTCTATACAAGCATACAAGATGGGATTATTCCCTTAGCTAGGTGCGTTGAGTCATTTATTAGCATGTACAGTGTTATCGCCTAGCGATTCTAGCAATAGTGTCCGTATTGTTATGTGTCTAGGCTAAGCAAAGACGGGTTCATCGGAGCCATCCACCTTAGCGATGTTCGCATCGGCCGAGCGATACTCCGAGCGTGCCTTTGAAAGTCTAAGTCTGGATTCATCTTGACGGGCCAAATGTAAGCCTTGCATCGATTCTTCATCAGGTCGATGCCAACTCTTCGGGTCGACGGCTCGTTTGAGTCGTTGCACTTGCCGTTTGAATCGGCGTTCCGCTAGGGCGGAGCGGGTCATTACATAATACACCACTCAAAATAAGTCTCGTCCTCGAGACTTCCTGAGTGCAGGTCATCCTACCATTCCTTAACTCGTGTCGTCGTGTTTCTCAGACAATCCCTATCGAATGGCTTTACTGCTTGATGGCACCGAACTATACTTGATACCTTTCCAAGTCCCGTGTCTATATACGTTTTGGTCGAATTTTTTATTGAATGGCTTTTCATTCATTTAGAGTTGATGGCACTTATTCAATTGTCGTGTTTCTTCGATTCGGTTGCTATTTTGACGTGTCATGGGACTGAAATGGTCGCATGAGGCACGTTGTAGTTCGTCAAATGTGAGGGTCGTAGGCTGAGGCAAACTTACTTTCGTTTATCTCGGTCATCGAGATGACCCGATTTGCTTCTCAAGCGTTCTTGTCCACGAAATCAGTATGATTTCTTCTTAGCAGGGTCGACCAAGTCTAAGCCATTTCCGTCCGATTCAAGACTAAGTATTGCACTATCCTCGAGTATATCTTCCTATCAATGGTCCAATTCGTTATACCAACTTTTACTTGCACGATATCGATTCCATACCACTCACTTGTTTAGGGCTAATCTCGTCGTTGTTCACGCACACTCTGCCTACACGTTTCTTCGATTCTGAGCCACGCTCGTAGTAGTATCATTCCTTTCTTTTTAATACGATTCCAAGTTCTCGACACTCTTTCATTCCTCAAGTCTCGTTTGGAATTCAATGTGTCACTTGGTTAGATCGTGCACGCATTCCAGGCGTCCCCAAAATACATGCATTTACCAAACCGCGTGATCGAGAATTCATCATTTTCACTCGAATCGCATCGTGCACATACTCCGGCGTCCCTGAAATATATACATGTCAGCTGAATCTCGTGAGCAGGGTTTCCTATATTCGTGATCCATGCTATCCATCGATGCCAATCCTCAAGATCAATCTTTTGATTGCTAACACTTTAAACAGGGCGTCTCGCCTAACCGCTAGGCTATTTCTTTTCGAGGCTAAGTCAATGTCAGGATTGGAATCATAGTTCCCCAACAATAATGCCAACACTGACCCCAATCCTAGGGTCAAACCAAAGTCGGTAGTACGGGATTTTCTACCCAAGCTCGCGTCACTCAGATTTCTAAACATCGAGCACGATCACCTATTCGCATCAAGGCATTCGTCGCGCACCGCAACGAATTCAAATCCATTCAATTCACTAAATCGACATACTTCACATATCCATTCTAACCAATTCATGTATTCGATCACGAGTTCATCTAGCTTTGACAATATGTTGCGCCCCGATCTCACGCAAGTCTGATTATCCACGGCGGACATGAATCACCATATCAACGTTCCCGTGGAATAATCGTCCTCATCGGGACGTAACTCTTGTGTTGAATCTAGACTTACTCATTTTCGATACGCGGATTGGGTCTACTCAATCCTCAAGTTTTCTTCGTTGTCCCTCATAAGTCCGATCAATCCTCCGATTCGCCTTCGCTTCAAACCACAAGTCGAAGCAATCAAAATTGCCAGGTCAAGGTATTTCGAGTTCGATCATTCCCACTGGACATAAATCACCATGCCAACGCTCACGCGAAACGATCGTCCCAAATCCGACGTGACGCATGCGCGAGGCTGGAGTTGTGCTCGCACAAGACAAGATCGTTGTCGTTGTGGTTATCACCGAACAATCAAGTCACTTCCCTTCTTCATCCAAACATTCATTTCTATCAAGATCTCCAACATGGCATCCCTTGAAATAATAACTTCTAATATGATCATCATTTATCGAATCGGAGTACCCCCGAGTTATCGTACATCGATCTTTGATACGCCTCAATACCATCGATGATGCACATAACCTGATGATCTTCCTTTTGCAACGAATTCCGAGTCGTGCAACTTAATTCCTCAATTCACGTTGTCTCGTGCTAACTCTTCATTGAGCAACATCTATTCCACATCCTTAGTCATTCTCGTATCTTCAAACCAACGTTTCCTATGCACGCTATCTTCCGATCGTGCTATCTTCGATCTCGTCCATGGGTATTTCACCTTAACTCAAGTTTAAATCCCTTCAACTAAATTCAAAATTGCATACACGATCGTCTATGTTTCCTCGACCAAGACCTCCATGCGTTTCATGATTCGCACTACGCATTCTTAATTCGTCCAAACGATATCTCGTTTGAGACTCTCGAAGTCAAAACCAACTAAGCGTTACTCATTCTAAGGCTTGCGCGATATCATCGCTTGCTGATGTACTCGTTCTATTCGTAAATCCTTTAGTCTCGCTCGAACAATTTCTACAACGTCCATACACCACTCAGGGTTCGAGCCATTCGACTAGTCATCGACACTCGTTCTTTTCCTTCTTTGAAGCTATCACATACACCACTCGGGTTCAAGTCATTCTATAAATCCTCAAGAGATCATTCGTATCATTTGCCAAGACATATTTCAGATTTGTTCGACGAATCTCTAGCGTAGTCGATCGTGTCATTTCGACGTACTAAGTCGTTCGCATTATTTCCTCAAAATCCAAGTTAATCTTTCGTGCACGCCTAAGCGTTAACTCAATAGCGTTCCTATCGATAGACACTCAAAGTGTATCTCCGTTCTCGATCGAGCGATACTTGATATCGCTCGTAACCCGATTGTACCCAAAAGTCGAGGTGCGCGACACGCGGACTAAGTTGTGCCGCATAACCATCTCGTGCGGACTATATTCAAGTTTGCACGCTCACTTGCTAGGTCGACGCAAGACTAGTCAGGCACGCACGCAACATGTTAACTTAGCATGTGTTCTCTATCGAGTCAAGTTTAACATCGTTCGGCATTGTTAGCGTAAGGTTATTCAAGCACGCCTTGCGTTTGCTAACTTCTACCATTTTAGTTTTCCTTCGACTCAAGTCCGTCGTGGTTTGGCACAAAGGCCTTCGCCTATCGATCCCGTTCAACTGAGTACTTGTATGAGCTTTTGAAAATATTAGACTTATTGTATGGAACATCCAAAGGCACAACGAGAGAGAACGTATACTTCTTTATTTCCAACGAGCTTTCAAAACTGAGAAAATCGAAATAAAGTCCAAGGACGTAAAGCCGTGCTCTGATACCAATATGTCACGCCCCGCTCCCGCAGGAGCGATCATCCTCGCTAAGGCGTGATGTCGCACGGGCCTAGGTTGCGCCCGTGCAAGGCTAAGTCCAGAAACGACCGATTTGAGCTAGACCACAGAGTCGCACAGAGTGTCCCCATTTGCAGCGGAAAGTAAATGAACACAAATTGAAGCAAATTCAACTCTTTATTGATATTCAAGAAGTTTACAAGCGGCGCTAGGCCGAGTTTACAAGTCTCTCAAGCTCTCTCTCTCTCTGAAACATAAAAGGCGTACCAAGTGGCTTATAAGATGGAATGATTCATGGCGATGTTCCGATACATTATGTCCTGTATAGGGTGCTTCAGCTTCTTGCAACGTCCCAAGGCCCCGGAGTTCGCTCCGCGCCTTAACACGTTCGAGGAAAGCTCCGTACCCGCCGACATTTCCTGCTTCCTGCAAGCAGACTGTGGGGTTATCAGTACATTGTTATGCATTGGTGGGGAGGCTAGCTCGCCCATAATGCTATCATTACCAAACACATTCTATTTACTTTTGTGCATCTCTATTATTCATTGTCTTTCTAATCTTGCCTTAGGATCAATTTCAGGGCATATTTCATAGCCTATCTCGTGTTGCCAATTTCAAGTGTCGTATGGAAATACATACATGACTTACCCATACTTACCGTCCGGCCTTCCCTGTTCAATGTAAACAAAGTTAGTCAACAATTCCTATATTTCAACTTAACATGATTCACGTAAACATTCAGTTACAAGGGCGTGTTCCTGCCTTAGATTCTAACGCGTCGTAGGCGTGTTTTCAAATTTATTTGCACGAAGTACTCTTTATCATTTGGTGCGTTACATTTCAAGCCTATTCATAAGGCGCTTCATTCAGTTAACTTTAGACTACTTTGATTTCAATGCAAGGACTTGCACATGGATAGCCACCAGCAAAGCCCACCTAAATCTATATGCACCGGTCGCTGGCATGTCAGCCATTTTGGACATTTTCCCCTGTGGCATTCTCATCTATCAAGCATGATGGCTGGTACACCTTGATAGACTATTGAATAACCGGCCCTACGTTTGGTTATGTGCCCAAGCCCGCACACCTGTCTGCCCGTAGGCCATGATTCCGCCCAGGCCGGCCACAAAAACGTTGTTTGTTGCCATTGGAATCCCTTTTCACTCGTGCACGAGCCGTCCACGACCATTTCGTATTTTATTGTCATTTTAACTTAACGGCTGTCTCCGAGCCGTAGGCTAACCCTTAGCCACAATGCGTTATCGACCAGGTTGGTGTCCGTGCAGCGCGGGTAGCGAGACCCGTTGCACGTGCCCGTCATACCTGTCGCTAACCATCCCTTTTCTTCCTTATCTTTTATTCATTCATTCTTTTCTTTCTTTCACTTGTCCGTTTGTTCATTGATTCATTCATTCACTTATACATTCATTCATTCATTTATACATTTTGCAACTCCCTTTGCGGGAGTCGCCTTGGCGACCCATCGGTTCCGTGGCCTTTCAATGTTGCTATACTCTACTCGGAACGACTATGTCGATAGTCTTCCCGTTACATTGTTGTAAACCATTCATTGTTTCATTGTTGAACGCATAGGGACTTGAACGTAAGCTTGTGCCTTAGCACGAGCGTGGAGTGCGGTGCGAGAGTTCTCACATTTTCCATATTCTTTTCCATATTCTATACGAGCATACAAGATGGGATTATTCCCTTAGCTAGGTACGTTGAGTCATTTATTAGCATGTGCAGTGTTATCGCCTAGCGATTCTAGCAATAGTGTCCGTATTGTTATGTGTCTAGGCTAAGCAAAGACGGGTTCATCGGAGCCACCCACCTTAGCGATGTTCGCATCGGCAGAGCGATACTCCGAGCGCGCCTTTGAAAGTCTAAGTCTGGATTCATCTTGACGGGCCAAATGTAAGCCTTGCATCGATTCTTTATCAGGTCGATGCTAACTCTTCGGGTCGACGGCTCGTTTGAGTCGTTGCACTTGCCATTTGAATCGACGTTCTGCTAGGGCGGAGCGGGTCATTACACTTAGGACTGAAATCATTATTTGATATAAAGAGGTAAATAGGGACTAGGCTTTAGTTCAAGTCTGAACTACAAAATGCAGTGGACAGACTCTCATATATGCATGTAACCTGAACTAAACAAAGGGTTGCAGGACAAGACTGGAAGCATCATAATGCAGGACAGAACAAATACAGTATGGACTGAGTATACAAGTGTAGTGGCAAGCCAAAAGTGGGCTGATGTCATTGCAAAACTTGAACATTAGGCAATTAAGTCGGGGACAGAACCATACAGTGAATGGGGACTGAATGTTGAAACCAAATAGTTTGTGCAGGTGGATAATGGTGATAACTAAGCACACAGGTGACCAGTAACATAGGATTGATATGGGAAATGAAACATTATAACACTAGCACACTGTAAAGCAGCCTATATAAACATACACACACACACACACACACACACAGAGTCCACATTCCCCACACTCTATAAATGTGTCTAAAACCATTCTTAATTCCTAGATAACATACCATTAATAATCCCAATACAAAATAGACCTAAATCAATATGTAAAACTGAAATTTAAACATTCAAGTCCTTAAGAGTCATTTTGTCGAACACTTGGTGTGCGTATCCGATACTCTCGTGATACGCACATCAAATGAATCCAAACTTGACCCAAAGCATGCCTACATACTCTACAACACTAGCATGACCTAATCTACCAATTTCACAAACCCTAGAATCCTAATTTTAGATTTCCCCTAATTTGTATCAAAATGAAATGGAGGAATCCTTTAAATAGGAATAGGAGAGCCTCAACTCCCCTCTAATGGTACCCTAATGGAATGGGGGTCCTAAATGAATTCATCTACACTAAAGGAATGAAATGTGAATGGTTTAGAGAGCTCTTACCAATTGGAAGATGGATTTCCAATAAAAATGGATCCAAGATTCAAACTTCTCCAAGCTCCAATGCTCCAACCCTTCCAAGATAGCCAATAGAGTCTTGTCCTCTACAAGGGAAAGAGAATAAAACTAATTTGGGGGAATTTGGACACAAATTAGGAGTAGGGGGATTTGGGGAAGAAGGCTCTAATTAGGTGAGGGTTTAGAATGAAAAAGGGAAGAGGATGACAAAATAAGGCTATTTAATGAGGTTAGGCTACTATGAGGGTTAATTTTTAGGGGTTTTGTTAAGGAAAAAGTCCACTACACCCCTCTTTTTAGTCATGACAAGTTAGAGATTAAACCTTCCTTCCTAATTAGGTGTTTAGTCAAACCTTCTAGCTAATTCTTCTAATCTAGCTAGAGACTATTTAAAGTTCAATTAGGCTAGTCCTAATCATCTAATTGGGGTGGTCATGACTAGTTGGTTGGGTCTTCTGGGATCACTAACCACCATTCTAGTCAAAGGCTAACCATTAGTCATTTTTAAGAATAACACATATACACTATTTAATTATTTAAATAATTAACTAAAATATAAAGTTTAATTTTGAAAATTAATTACCACTCAAGATATAATATGAAATCACACTAATAATAGTAATTAGAAAAAAGTCAAAAATATCCCTGTTCAAGGAAACTGGTGGTTACACCAACCATCGGTCTCTCCTCTTCGACATGTACATCAACATAATTCTGGAGGCCAACGGGGTAGACCTCACCATCTGTCCAAAGGATAAGAAGCCCACTCTTCTTGCCGAGTCAAAGCCGCGACCCTTCCACTATTCATCTCGTCCCTCGACTTCTAAACCACCTGTTGTTGGAAATTCCTCTACTCCTCCAGCTTCGGCGCTAATACCCCCAGAGATTCGCCAATACATTAATCGTCCTTTCAACTCCCTCACCATCGCCACTTCAAAACGCATCTAGGCTGCCACCCGGGGTCTGGGCACCCTGATTCATCATGGCTTCATGGATCAGGCGTACTATTTTCAGCATTGTTTTATGGAAAATAATCCTCTTGTCGACTCGGTTGTTCCTAACCCTTCCTACCAGTGACTGCGATTCTCTGGCCCGAATGTCTATGGACCATACGGATGAACTATGGCTCTTTCACTCCTGTTGCGGGGGTTGATGATGATGATGTTGATGATGTCGACCCTACGGATGACCCTGATAACTGATGATCACAAGCACTAGTGGGTGATGTCCTAGAGTCAATAAGGTGTCTGGATATGTTGTTTGCATTCCTTCGTGGACTTAAAACTTATATTTTGTTTCTGTTGCGTCTCTTTTACTGTCCTCTGTCTCCCAATAGGGAATAATATGTTGTGTCTGTTATCCAACGGCTTCACTTCTTTAATGAATATGCTTGTTATCCAAACTGCTCTCTTTATTATTCTTAGCATCTCATCTTTTATTTTGCATAAATGACAAAGGGAGAGAAGTTGTGTTAAGGGGGAGATATTTACTTACGGGGGAGCTATTTCTCAAAAATAGTATATTTGTTAATTATCAAAATGAGAGAGATTGTTGGCACATTGATTTTGATACTTATAATTAACGCCTCTACTATTTTAGATTCATCTACTTCTTAGGTTCAAGGGAAAGCCTCTACAAATGAAAGATCCATGCATCCATCAGCTACCACTCAGACTCGTTATTAGATCACAATCAAGGAACACAGAAGCTTCACATAGTCAAAGATCCAGCTTCATAAGAGTCTGTAATACATAGAAAACTAGTGTAAACACTTTCGTATGCATGACAAAACTAAAGCCTTAAAAAGAGAGAATATGAAGAGGCGGATCATCAGTCGGATTACCGCGGACAACCGCCGGATAATCCGTTTTGGAACAAGTTTTTGTGAGTCCAAACGAATCAATCGTCGGATTGCCAAGGATGACCGTCGGATGATCCATTTTGGAACAACAAGTTTTTTGTTGGATCTAACAGATCATCCTTCAAATTTTTGCGGAAATCCATCGGATGATCCATTTTGGAACAACAAGTATTTATGGGTCCAAATGGGTGATACAACGGACCACTGCGGAACACCATCGGATGATCCACTCTTGCTGAGATGGCTATTTAAAATTCAAATCCAACGATCCCTATCAAGAGCATTTAATGCATCCAACGGCTAGTTTTCTAGCCATTACTATTCGAGCGGATTTTTTTGCCGGACATCCGCGGACAACCAACGGATCATCTGCTCGGCTATAGTTGCCATGACCCGTACCCGCTTTTCGGGACGTGAGCGCGTGAACAAGCCAGCTACGCATGAAGCGGACTCCAGCCCAACTCGAATACGTAAACGCTATCTGACTATGGTAATGTGCCTAATCATGGCAAGGCAAACTATATCTCAATCCACAATAAGAGTATAAAACATGAATGAACACTATGGGTCATGGTCTGCAGTCCACTAGCATACATGTCTAATTAGACTCCAAAGAAATAACATGAGTCTATAAAGTAAGCTAATAAGCAGAGTATATCATGATAAGAAATGAAAGCACGAACGGATAATAAACATAATATCAATACCTGGATCCTACAAGTATATCACGAACATCTACCATCCTGCTCTTCTAACTAACTCCATACAGTCGCTAAACCCGAAGAGATCATCAGGTCCTCAGGGAACATAGCAAGATACATAAAACATGCCTATCTAACAGTTTATCATGCATGAAGAAAAAAATAGGAACGAGACAGAAACTGACAAGTGACTACTGACAAGTGACTACAAACATGGACACGAGAACAACTATGCATACATGAACTGCTGGAAGTAACAAGTGAACAAGAGTTCAACGGATACCAAACCCTAGCCCCGAGTGGACTCGCAGGTTTGAACTAATTACTAATCCTGGCCCCGAATGTAGACTCGCAGATTAGTTCAGGACAAATACCCTCGCCCCGAGTGTGGACTCACATGTGAAAACAAATCAAGACAAACACCCTCGCCCCGAGTGTGGACTCGCAGGTGCAAACGGTCAACCCTCGCCCCGATTGTGGACTCGTAGGTTGAGAAAATGAAACGAGAATTAGCAGTTCAGTTACAGCACTCACTCCACGACACGATATAACTCAGTCAAGGTACTTGTGATGACCCGATACAACTTAGTCAAGATACATGTAAGGACAAGTCTCGTATAGTCTATAATGTCAAACTCTGGACCATGACGGTATATAAACGAGACAATACGTGATATATATGATATGAAGAAAAGCATACCAATCAAATCAATCTAATAAAACTAACTAATGAAATATAACTACTAGATAAAGAAATAAGCATACAATAAACTATAGAGGGAGACAAGGTATACTTGCCTGGTGTAGAATCGATCACATCTAAATAGCAACTCGTCAACCAATTAACCTCAAAACTCCAACTCCTACAAATGACTCCAGATGCCGAAACAGACATTGCCAATATTTTCAGAATAGTCAAATTAGCTAGGATAGCCTACCCATAAGTTCAATTCTGGACATATGGGCAAAACGGTCATTTCAGGTCAAAACGATGTCCAACGTTGGATCTGCTTTACACCAAAAAGCATGCCAACATCTATGGTCTTTAAAGTCGTCAAACTATATATCTATGGGTCTGGTTTTCGATACGAATCCAACGTATGTCCAAAGTTGGACTCCGGCGGGCCGTGCACAAAATTGCCCGTTGAGTCGAATCGTAGGTCCCACAAAACGGCGATCCAATCAACTATCCCAGAATCGGACCAAACTTGGCATACAGGACCAGAAAAATGATAGGGTCCGGTTGGCACAAGTTTCGTCTCGATTTGACGAATGTGCACAAAGTAATTTAAAAATTTGCAAAGAGGTCGATACGGTGAATTTCGATGGATATGCATCAAATTTGTCGCGCACACGCGACCAATTTGAATTCTGTCAAAGCCCACACGTCTGCAAAGTCGATACGTACATTTTGATGATGTTCACGACCACGTCGCCCTGTTTGGCGGTACGCACATCGTATTAGAGAGTTTTATTGAAATTCACTATTTATGAAAACTTTTTTTTGTCAGTTTTGGGAGACGAATTTCTCGATGCACGATCGACGAAATTCGATTCTACAAAAACGTTTACAAAGCCCTATAGGTTGTATCTAACTATTTTTAATTAGTTTTAAAGAAAAAATTAATAAGCAATTAGAACCAGTCTTCGAAGTCGGTGATCTGACAGCCAAAAACAGAGTGCATTGGCACTGTTTTCGTCGAGGTTTGTCTCGACTTTCCTAGGGTTCTGGTCCTCTAGATTTCAAACGAATTAAAAGGAAACAAAGCCGTATATGTAGTATACATTCAAGAAGAAACAAATCTCAAAATAGGCGATCGAGCGTCGCAAGAACCTGCCACGAAGTAGGGTTGATGGACTGTTGTTGCTGTCTACTGCGGCTGTTTTGCTGCTGCACCCACGTGTCTCCGGCCATCTCCGACGACATGCGGCGGTGGCTCCGATGGTGGGTGGCCACAGGCTGTCCAGGGGTGTAGCGGCTTTAGGTTTAGGGTTTAGGAGTTGATACATGTATTCCCCTCTCGATCGAGAGAGTTAAACATTCGGTTATATACATGTGGGATTTATTTTTTCTCAACTGCTTGGGGGGTCTGGATATGCTCGAGTTAGGCTGGGTTTAACTTCTCACGAGAAATTCCAATTTCTCACGAGAAGTTAGATAGTGGTTTATTTCATTTTTTTCCTATTTATTTTACTTATATATATATATATATATATATATATATATATATATATATATATATTGGAAGAAATATATATATATATATATATATATATATATATATATATATATATATATATATTTAGACAACCACCCGTTTTATTCATGAAAGCCAAAAGGCCGAGCATATACAAGTATACCATAAGGTGCAAAATACCGAAACCTATACATGTAAACTGACAAAAGAGGAAAGAAAGGAAAATCCGGACGGCTAAACCGGAGAACATAGAGTGCTCCCGGAAGCCGAAAGGGCGCTGAAAGCGAGGCTAACTCCAGGCTTGCCAGAATTGCTCCGAGGAGTGGGAGCAACGGTTCCTGGTTTTAAGAATTTGGCGGCGGACTTCACGGGTTAGTTGATCAGGGTTGAATTTGCATCCCTCATACCTGAATTTGTTCCGGTTCTTCCAGAGTACCCTGCGGCTGCAGCGATCTGATGGCTATGGGAGTCTCCCCAGTTAGCTAGGAGATCGTTGAAGCCCCCGGGCTGATGCTTCTTCCTGCAGCGATGGGAGAAGTCGCGCCAGATAATATTAACAAGATCTCAGGAGAGTAGGATGTGTTTCGCAGTTTCTGGACTGTGAGAGGTGCAACAGTGGCAGCTAGAAGCGAGGCTATAACCGATGGAGGTGAAGGAATCGTCGGTCGGAAGCTTCCTCCGCTGAGCTCTCCAGATCAGGAAGGACCACTTGTTGGGGATGCACGGTTGCCAAAAAGGTGCGATCAATGGGGCCTGCGTGCCGCCGCCCCTAACCTCCCACCTGGTAGAGGCCATCGAGAACTCACCTCCGATGTTGGGGGTCCAAATCCATTTATCTGGAAGATCGATGATCCTGAGGTCAGCAGAGGCAAGCTCTGACGCCGCCTCCTACCCGATCCACACTCCGATCTGCTCACATCTCCATCCTGCCTCCGGGTCCCAAAGATCCCTGATCGTGCAATTAGGGGGGGCGTTCGGGGACAGCCGGTAGATCCGATTGCTAATCCACCATTCAAGGCTAGGAGATGAATCTCTAGCTCCGAGTCGCAGGCGGATAGGGGTTCGGCTAGGTGACAGCGAAAAAGAATACGATGCCAGGATACGAAGGATCGACTGTTGGCTTATGCTGTCGCTGGATGGGAGTGTTGGAAGTATCTGGCTCTCATGAACCGCATCCAGATAGAAGTGTGAGATCGGAGCTTCCACCACAATTTCATGGAGCAGGCGTCCACAATGTGAGATAATTTACTGAACCCGAGGAGGAGGTGAGATTGGTGAGAGTGGCTGAGTGGCTCTTGTCGGCTTTATGGTGGATGTAGATGACACTTTTGTCGTGGTTGATCTTCTGTCCAGAGCATCTGGAGTATTCCTCTAGGGTATTGCGGACTACCTCAACAGAACCAGTATCCCCCGAAGAGAAGATGAGGACGTCGTCGACGTAAGCCAGATGGGAGATAAATGGACAGGCAGCGGTAGTATGGAAGTGGCAGAATCTAGGGGTGTTGACCATGTTGTTGAGGCTTCTACTGAAGGCTTCTGCGGCGATGATGAAGACTGTGGATGATAGAGGATCTCCCTGTCGTACCCCTCGACTAGATTTAAAGAATCTGTCTGCCTGCCCGTTGATGACAGTGGAGAACCATGAGTTGTTAATGGATCTAAAATGATGTCTATCCAGGTTTTGGAGAAACCGAAGTTCCTGAGAACCCAGATCATGAATTTCCAATCCAAGCGGTCGTAGGCCTTCTCCATATCAAGCTTGATGGCTATGCTTCCCCCTCTCGATGGGAATTTCATGCAAGTAATCATCTCCTGGGCAAGGAGGATGTTGTCAGTGATGTTCCGGCCTGGGACGAAGCCGCTTTGTTCCTCAGAGATAATCTTAGGTAGGAGGTGGGACATTCGGGTGGCGATTATCTTAGAGATAATTTTGCTAGCGAAGGTGCATAGGCCGATCGAACGAAAATCTTTGACGGTCTCCGGATTATCTTTTTTTGGAATGAGGATTAGGTTAGCTCAAGATAGGGATTTGGGGTAGCTAGCGCCTTGAAAGAAAGCAGTCACGGCATCGATCACGTCAGTATGGATGATGTTCCAGCAGTACCGGAAGAACACCCCGAAGAATTCGTCCGGTCCAGGGGCACTGTGTTCATCCAGGGCCTAGACCGCGGACTTGACTTCATCCACGGATGGAGGGATAATGAGCTGCTCATTGTCCTGCTCGTCGATGATATAAGGGACCTTGGCCAGGAAGATTTCATCCTTGACCACAGTGTATTTAGTAAAGAGGTTTGAGTAGAAGTTGGCGACGGTCGTCTGAATGCTCCGCTGATCTTTGAGTTGCGTGCCATTCTCGTCTGAAATTTACTGTAGGGTGAGCTGATGCCTGCGTCCCCTGACGCAGGCGTGGAAGAATGACGTGTTGTTGTCGCCTTCGGTATCCCATTTCAACCTGGCTTCCTGCTTCCAGAATTCTGTTTCCACTTTCAGGCGGGATTTGAGGATGGCCTTGGTAAGGTTTAGCATGGCTCGGGCCTCAGGGGAGCGGTCCGCTGTGAACCTGGTTTCGGCGCGCTTGACGTCGTCCTCCGCCGCCTTAATCTCTTGGAAGATGTTGCCAAACGAAGATTTGATCCAAGAGGTGAGGGCTGACCTAGTAGCCTTAAGCTTCACAGCTATTCTGATGAGGGTGATCGGGTTGTCTGCTATATATATATATTATATATATATATTTTATATATATATATATATATATAATATATATATATATATATATTATATATATATATATATATATACACACACACACACACACAAGCAGAATATAATCAAAATAGTTACAACATAAACAATATATATATATATATATATATATATATATATATATATATATATATATATATATATATATATATATATATATATATATATATGTATCACTCTAGATATGCAAATATACATATCTAGAGTGATATATATATATATACTTCCCGCCGAGCGGCCTCCTTCCTGTCCCCCTATCTCCCCTCTCACCCCCAGCGCAGGTGTCATCCTCGTCGGTACCACCCGGCGCCACCGGCCTAGGAGAGGCCCCCGCCAGTTGCTGTCATGCCCGGAGAGCCCTTTCCGACACCACCTGTCGTCCCCCTAGAGGCTCCACCGAGTGCGCCTCGTCCAGCATGCGCGCCTCCCCCGTCCACGGCGCTTCCCCCATCCCAGCGCCCCCTACTCTCGTCGCCCCCCTATCATGGCCGGCGCCCCCTCCAGCAGCGGCGGTGCCCCCTCCAGTAGCGGCGGCGCACCCTCCTGCAGCGGCCGCCTTCTTCTCGCTCCAGTGGCCGGCTTGCGCCGGCGGCCCTGGATCGGTCCCCGCCGCCACCTCTCCACCCTCGTCGGCCGCCACCTCTCCTCCTTCGTCGGAGCCCCCCCCCCCCTCATGGGCTATGGTGGCTGCGCAGCGGCCCTCCCCGGTCACCGTGCAGTGGCCGTCCGCCCACGTCCAGGCTCCCCCACCGGCGTCGGTCGCGGGATCCTCGCCGGCGGTGGCAACGCCCCCGTCCGGCCCTTTCCCCTCCCTCCGATGGCCTTCGGCGATCCCTCCGCCTCATGCCGGAGGAACCACCCCGTCGCCGGTAACAGGCCACGCTGTCAACCGCCCGTGAGCCCTCTCCTCCAGGTGGCGATGTCGCTCCCCGTCCACCCCTCTCCGCTCGCATCCTCGCAAGGATTCTTGTTCTCCGGAGCCGTCCCCCTCCTCCCCTGGCGGCGACATCCTTCCCCGGAGTCGTCGCCTCCCGTCCCCCGCTCGCCGTACCCCTCAGTCGGCCGGCGACGCATCGTCTCCCCTGGACTCCGCTTCGGGCTCGGCTGCTCCTCCCACAGTTGTTCGTCTCTCCGGTGATCGGCTCTGCCCGGAGGACGCGCCTTCGCGCCCTCCCTCTGACGTTTCGTGTCGCCCCCATCTGCTCCCTCGGCGCCTCGCCCGGCCCTCCTCCGGCTGACTCCCCGAGTCTGTCTCCCCCGTTCGCTCGCAGGATGTCGCCGGCGTCCGTCCGCTCGTCCAGAGTGCTCAGCCCGGCCTCTCTCGTTGGAGCCCGGAGGTCGAGTCCTCCCTCTCCGACCGTCCCACCATCCTTCGGGCGGGCGCTCCCCGTCGGAGCCCTCTCGGGCCACGCTTTTGCCTGCTCGAGCCGCGCGCCACCCTGCTCTAGCCGTGCAATTTGTCCTTCGGCAGAGAGCCCCGTCTCGGGCAGTGAACCCACTAGGGACGTGCGCCCAGCCTTGGGTTGCGTCCCCCTCCCGTTCAAATCTTGGGCCGTGTGACCCTTCGGGCTGAGCCCCACGCCATTTCGAAATTTCGAAATTCAGGTTTCGAAATTTCAGCAATTTCGAAACTTCAGCAATTTTGAAATTCAGGTTTCGAAATTTTGAAATTTCAGTTTCGATAATTTCAAAATTTCGGTTCCCGGAACTTCAGAATTTTGCTGTTGCACCTTTTTATTTCCTACCTTGTCCATCAGGGCCCGTTTTGTGTTTGTCGGCCCTGCACCTGCCTGTAACGCTATTTATGAGCCACCCTTTATTTCAATAATTGGTTATATATATATATATATATATATATATATATATATATATATATATATATATATATATATATATATAATAGTTATATATAAAGAGTTTCGTTATAAAATATTTTGTTTATGTTGCAACAATTTTGATTATATTCTCTATATATATAACTTTTACATATATATATATATATATATATATATATATATATATATATATATATATATATATATATATATATATATATATTTATATATACACAAGCAGAATATAAATATTTTATAATATATACATACTTCTATATTCCATGTATTTAACCTATTAATACCGAATACAAACTATAGTATATAACAACTACTATTCTCTCTCCAGAATAATTATTAGTTTAATACCATTAACACTTGTAGGTTGTATATAGAGTTATCAACAAAAATCAATACGAACACCATAAAGACAATAGTTAGCTAAACACACATAGAATACACATACACAATCTAAAAACCCAAAATGCGCAAGGATATATATATATATATATATATATATATATATATATATATATATATATATATATATATATATATATATATATATATATATATATATATATATATAATGTATCATACTTCCAAGATAAATATAAGTTTAAATAGAAAATAATATATATTATAATTAATATTCAATTTATAAGGATTTACTCATTAGATTGTAAAAATGTGCTACCAATATATATACATATTTATATATCTACATGGACCTTTTTGGAAGCACTACATGACTACATGGGCCTATGTTGGTTTCGGGTTAGGTCCGGGCTAGAAGGGTACAACCGGGTTTCCTAAAAGTTAAAATATTAATAAATAACTAATTAAATTATTTATAGTGATTAGGTCGCAACTTGGCCTGGTTTTCCTAGTTAGAACACACATATGGCTTGGTCTTCTCTTCCATGGCTAAAACACTAGTCAAAGCACTCGACTACACTATCCGTGTCATGATTTCTAGACGTCTTGCACTCCAAATCTTAACCATGACTAAAGCTCTCTACCGTAATAACTAAATATTTATAAACTTCCAAAAATCACCATTTAATTCAAATAAATAAAACAAAAAAATATTTTCAAAATTTCGGGAAGAGGAGTTACAGTAGTACATGCTCTCTTTTTGGATTTGTATAAATAGACTCCCCCTCTTCATAGATACTCATCCACTTGAGCTTTAAATTTCTGATCTACCAAAGAACTCCACCATTACGCTACAAAGCTTTTATTTTTTATCCATCAAAGTGCTAGCGTATTCAAGAGTTGTAAGTTAGATCTTCAAAGTGTTCAAGAAGATCGAAACATTTGTTTCTCTCAAGTTTGAAGTTGACGAGCCTTCGGAGGAAAACTTGTGTGTAAGAAGTTGACGAGTTCTTCAGATCCAAAATCGTGTGTTAGAAGTTGACGAGTTCTTCAGATCAACTATTTATTCAAATAGTGGACTAAAGTTGGAGAGAGTTTCAGAACTGGAGTGCCCCTTGGGAGGATGTCAGGATACATCGCGTGTTTGTTTCTCTCTTCCTTTTATTGTCAGTTAAATTGCTTATTATTGTCGATAATTATTTTATTACTCTATTCACCCCCCTCTAGGGTTCTACTCTAATGACTTGGAGCTTGTAGCGATCATTTTTGCCTTAAACTGTGGAAGCATTACCCTTATAGTGAGAGAGTGGAAATATTTACAGACCATAAAAGTCTGAAATATGTTTTCACTCATAGAAGTTAAATATGAGACAAAGAAGATGGCTAGAGCTTGTGATAGACTTTGACATTAATCTTCAGTACCACCCAGGGAAGGCTAATGTGGTAGCAGATGCAGTCAGTCGGTACCATATGGCTATGTTTCTCACTATGGACCGACATCTTCTTGAAGACTTGGAAAGTTTAGGGATTGAAGTCATCATTCCAGGAATTGAGGGGCAATTGATGAATATGTAGATCCAGTCAGGGTTGATGGAGACGATCAAGGAGGCCCAGTTTCTAGATGAGGGTCTCCGTTGTCTCAAGGTACAGGTACAAGCATGATTGTTAGAGGACTTCGTCATAGCAGATGATGGTACCCTAAGGCATGGAACTAGGTTTTGTGTGCCTAAGGGTAGCTTGAAAGAAGAGATTATGCAGGAAACCCATCAGTCGCAGTATTCTATCCATCTTGGAGCAACGAAGATGTACAAGGATATACGGAAGTATATTTAGTGGTATAGGATGAAGCAGAAAGTTGACCGATTTGTTTCGAGATGTCTGGTTTGCCAGTAGGTTAAGGTAGAAAGACAGAGATCAGGGGGATTACTCCAGCCTTTACCTATTCTGAAATGGAAGTGAGAACACATCACTATGGATTTTGTCTCAGGTTTACCACGAACACCCAACGAAAAAGTCGCTATTTTGGTTATCGTAGACTGATAAAATTGGCTCACTTCATTCCGTTCAAGGTAGGACTGTCGACAAAGAAGTTATTAGAGCTTTACATGAGGCAGATTGTGCAGATTCATGGAGTACCAGTCAGCATTATTTCATACAGGGACAATAGGTTTACTTCATATTTCTAGAAGAGCCTGCAGCAGAGTTTGGGCACTCAGTTGAAGTTCAGCACGACTTATCATCCGTACACCGACGGGCAGACGGAGAGGGCTATACAGACCCTAGAAGATATGTTACGGGTCTGTGCTCTGGACTTTGGAGGATCTTGGGAGGTTCACTTGCACCTGGTAGAATTTGCTTATAATAAAGCTACCAGGCCAGCATAGTCATGACACCTTTTGAGGCTCTTTGCGGCCGACGGTGTCATACACCTTTATCTTGGGATGATGTTGGAGAGAGAACTTTGCTTGAACCTGAGATGGTAGTTGATTCAGCTGAGAAGGTCAAGTTGATCAGGGAGCGTCTTAGTATTGCCCAAGACAAAGAAAAGCATTAGGCCGATAGTAGCAGAAGACCCTTGGAGTTTGTTGTAGGGATATGGTGTTTTTGAAGAATTCTCCTACTAGAGGCACTATCAGATTTGGAAGAGGCGGTAAGCTTAGCCCTAGATACATCGGTCCTTTCGAGGTGATTGAGAGGATCAAAGAGGTTGCGTACCGGCTAGCACTTCCCACTAGGTTGGATGGGGTACACAACGTCTTCTATGTATCTCAACTTCGTAGATACATTGCTGACCCGAGCCATATAATCGACTACTCAGAGCTGGAGGTGGGACCGAGCCTTACATACGTGGAGCAGCCCGTGGAGATCATCGACCGTAGGAAGAAGCAGCTAAGGAATCAGACTATTCCTTTGGTCATAGTCATGTGGCGGCACCACTCTCCCGGAGAGTCTAGGTGGGAATGTGAGGACGAAATAAGGGAATGCTTTCTTAGTCTTTTTGTTTGATTGTTGTATTTTAATAATAGCTCTTGTTTGAATGTTGGAATTTCAATAAAAGTCTCGTAGTTATCCAAATTTCGAGGACAAATTTTTCTAAGGGGTCAAGATTTGTAACTCCACTTTCCCCGAACAAATTTTAGTATTTTCCTGATATTTTAGAATTTTAGATATATTTATTTTCAATTTATTTTGTGGAATATTAATTTTGTGATTAGTAATAGAATCATTATGATTATTACGAAGGGGGAATGTTGTTTTAATAATTATTAGGGATTATAGGTGGGAAGATTCTAGAAATTTTAGTCATGAAGGGTTAGTTAAATAATTAACCAAGGCTAAACTAACCTAGAATATTCCTCTAAATAATCCTAACCAACCCTAACAACCTTCTAACAAACTATAACAACCTCTAACAAACTTTTACCTACAGTTTGTAATAAAGTGATTGATTATGTAATAAAATGGTTTCTTTTGTAAATTCCTAAATGTTCACTCTCAAACTCTATTTAAGTGACCCCCTCTGTTCGAGCATCACTGGAAGCACAGCAAAGCTCTGCTTAAAAATTTCTCCTGATTTCCTCCTTCCTTTCCACCCTCTGCAAGTCCAAACCCTATTTTTTGAAGATCCAGCCATGGCGGAAGTCTTCCCCTCAGCTAGTGGTGACGGCGATTAGGCGTCGTCCTTTCCACAGTGGCGTGAGAAGCTTCTTCCTGGTGACTCTTTCTTCTCCGGCAGTTAGACGAGTCACTTCTCGATGCATGCAGCGATCTACTCCAGATCTGCTCTCCTCCATCATCGCAGGTTCATCGTCTTCCTCCGATGGCGGTTTCTTCCGATACCGCGAGTTTAGAGCTGGTCATCTCATCGTGAGTCGGCAAGACCTTCACTGATCGATCCAATTCCCGGTGACTTCTCAACCGATCTTTCTCAATTTCTTTAGAATCTAGACTCGATCAATTTGATCCTTCTAATCCTCTTTTCTTCTAATAAAAAATAGTGGAGTAGTGCTAATTTGGTCTGGATCATTCGGCCATTTCCTGAACAATCGAAGTTGTCGTATCTGTCAAAGACAATAACGAAATTGGTGACTTCTGATCCTAGTACCTTTCAAATTTAGGGATAGCTTCGTAGTATTTTTTTCAGGTTTTGATTTCTTGGTGATCAATCCATTTTTTGGTCTTTTATTGGTTTAAAACTTCACCAGATTGATAGATCGGGTTAACCAAGAGTTTCAACTGGAAGACCTAATTGAGCGATCCGAGAGTATGTTAGGATCGAAATCATTTGATAAGGATCAATCGGAGTTCCTATGATTTTCTGGACTATTTCTTTCACAAATTTTTGAAGAACAAAATATAGGATACTCTCAATTCTAGTAACCCCACTTTCCAGGGATCACTAAAAGTATAATATTTTATTGTGGTTAAAAAGGAATATGCATGTATAATCCTCTTTAGAATAATTGATTTTTTTATTATAATGTAATGTTATTATATATATAAGTATTTCTTTCCTTCTATTTTTTTCAACCATTAAAGTCAGCCCAACTCAGCTAGCTTAGTGTTGGATTCCTTAACAGTCGGTTTTTAGGAAGAATTACTCCTTGTCTAGAATTACATTTGAAGCTCCTAACTGACCATGTGCCTACATGTAACAAACTTTCAAAATTTTACTTCCTGGAACTTTCCCTCCCTTGATTTACTTAGCAAAGCAACAAACCATTAACTATCACTTAACTGCTATTTAAAGCCCATAGCAAGACTTCCTTCTTATTTTCTCACCTTGCTCGAACCAGGATAATAGAGTTCTTTTCTCTCTCCCTCAAATTCCCAATCTCCACCTAAACCTAACCCTAAATTCTTGGAGAAACCTTCAGTGGCGATGGCGAAGGCAGCGGCAGTGGCGCTCCACTCCGGCGACTAAGCATCGCCTTTCTTCGGCGACTAGGATTCAATCCACCTCGTTGATCGGCAACTTGGTCCTTCGGCGACGCACGACCGGTTCCGACGAGCTGACAGTGGCAAGTCTTGTCCACAGCAAGGCGGGTTCATCACTGATCATGAAGACGCTCCTCGACGACAATTCGACGACGACGATGTGCACGAGTTCACTTCTGATGAGCGGATCGGCGTCCTTCTTCAGCACTTCGTCGAGCTTGATCTAGATCCCCGTAAGTGTCGACAACCCATTCGAACCTAAATTCTTGATTTCATGATTCGATCCTTCGATTTTGTGGACTGATCTATCTTCTTTCCACCGGACGAACTATCGTGTAGGAAATTCTATGTTGTGTGCGGATCAATCATGATTTCTTTGACTTCATCAGAGCTACGATTGATTGAGCTCTGGATGGTTGTAGTTGAGTAATTAAATCGACGAACTCGATCTAGGTAAGTCGTCTTTGATTCTTGCTTCGAAACTTCTTGTGTATTTTTGGTTTTGATCGAGTCTTCATTGTTGGATGGGGTTTTACTTTCTTGAATCGATCGAATTCCTCTTTGATTCCTTACTGGGTTGATCGAACTATTGATCTATGGGATCCTGGATGTATTCTTGCATTCCTAGGTTTCGAAAGAAACAGAGGAAGTTCGGAGAAATGGTGATATTATTCTGAGCCCAATCTGTTTGTTGTAATGTCTGATCAGGTTTTCTTCAGCAATCTGGACACGCGAAGGCAGTGTCCGACTTCCCGAATTAGAATTTGATCAGTTTGATTCGTTTTCCAGGTAATTCTAATTCGCTCTTAATCGAAATTCTGTTTTGAGTCTCGAGTTTATTTTCTTGAACAATAATTGGATGGGGGATGGTTGTGTCCGTGTCCAGATCGCTCGTGATGCAGTCGGGTCGTATCCTAATTAATTGGTGTATGCAGTGGAGTGTCGGGTGCTAGAGGTTATCTGAACTCAGGGGGGGTGTGTGGCGTGTCCGGGATAGGAATCGACCATGGCGGGAAGGGGGTTGAATCTGGGATTCAATACAGTAGAAATTCTTTGTGTTTTGTTAGCTTGTGTAAATGATTTACTGCAATAGAGTTGTATATGTTCCATTCAATGTGATTGGAGAAGTACTGGACCATAGCTGATAGAGTTGGAAGACATCAGATTCAAATGGGAAGCAATGGTATTTAGCTCGGCTAGCTACTGTGACCTATGAAACGTTGAGATGCATATATTCTAATTTATGGGTTCTATGTATAAATGGTGAGTATGTTATATTTGTGTACTATTGGGTTGCACCTATGTAGTAATATGGACTTTGCTATTGTAAGCAGTAATACTTTGACTTGAGCTAAAAGTATAACAGGAGGATGGGTTATGTCTGAGGTGTATTAAATTGCTTTGCATTGAGTGGTGCAAGCCA
Source organism: Iris pallida (assembly GCA_029216955.1). Classification (NCBI taxonomy): domain Eukaryota; kingdom Viridiplantae; phylum Streptophyta; class Magnoliopsida; order Asparagales; family Iridaceae; genus Iris; species Iris pallida. Next base: position 16,011,061 of record JANAVB010023995.1, read on the forward strand.
GGTTGGCTAATGGGAAGAGGTATTCCTTAGTTGCTAGGACGGTTATATTGGTTTAATTTATGTACAATGCAGTGTTTGAAATTAGAATTGCCTTGACATTTCTGAATATAGTATTATCAGTTGTTTTCCACCTTATGGGATGTGTTAAGTCCAAGCCACTTGGGCCATGGTAGGAAAGAAAGTTGAATTAGAGCTGGGTTTCTTATTTTGGTTAAAGACCTAAAGCTAACATTATATGTTGAGTATTATCATTACTCTAATTGTCATCATTTTAAATATTCCCAACTATTGTCTAAAATATTTGGCTAATAAAAGTTATACTTGCTAAGTATATATATATATATATATATATATATATATATATATATATATATATATATATATATATATATATATATATATATATATATATATATATATATATATATTTTGCTAAGTATATATATATATATATATATATATATATATATATATATATATATATATATATATATATATTTATATATATATATTTATATTTATATTTATATTTATATATATATATATATATATATATAAAAATATATATATATATTTTACATATATATATATATATATATATATATATATATATATATATATATATATATATATATACAATTCTAATAATTAATCCCTATTTTGGCCAGTAAGAGAATTGTGTTAGCAAACTTTGGGACCTAGTGTTTTCTTACTTAATAGTGTTGGGAGATTGGTATTTGGTTATGAGTACCTTTATAGGTCACTTCTTAATTAATCGACTTGTAAAACTATTTCATAACAGGAGGACATCCAGCTCCACTCATTACCCTTGATTTCCCGGAGCAAGGTAAGTACATTCTATGGTCTTGTGCATTTACATTTCATATCTTGTACTTCTCTTGATGACACGATGTGACACGATATCTTGTACTCTTGTACTTTCATGTTTTTGTACTTACTTGTAGTCGGGGAGGGAAAATACACTAGTTATGTGACCAAATCCATGTTCTGATATTTATGTAGATAGCTTAGGCCTCGCACCGTGCACGCGGGTCCTAAGCCATACCGATATTTATGTACTCTTGTACTTATTCATATACTTACCCCAGCCGGTCACATAGGCTAGTTGTATTTCAAATATTGTGCACATATCATGTCTTGTACCTCAGGTTCATGGTTTACATTCTTGTACTTTATTTTCTATACTTACATTCCTGTACTTTCATGTTCTTTCTTGTACTTTATATTTTATGTTCTTCTATACTCATTTCTATATCACGATGTTCTTGTTCATTACCTAGAACTGTACTTTGCTCCGCTCTTGACTGGATATGTTGCAGGTGTACTTGCAGGATATTGTTCTACCTTATGGGTCAGAGCCCGGGATCTTAGCTGAGCAGGATGGAGACATGACTTAGCTAGAGGCTTCAGGTTTAGACTGTTTAGATTTACTCCTAGATATTGTTTTCTTAGAGTTTATAGCATATTTTATTCTTGTTGACTCTGGTACCTTTACGTTATACGGATTTATAGATTATGGTGATCTTTCTGGGATCGTTTATAGATCTGTGATTTGTACTTATTCATATTGACTTGTTAGTTTCCCTAGCTTGGTACAGCTTACTACGTTGAGTCTTCCAACGTAGGCTAGGTGTATCCGACTCGTGTCCGATTATTCGGGAGCGGGTCGTGACATTTTTTAGTGGTGGCCCATGCAAGTCTGTCCTAATATTACCTAGGTATTAGAGTACTATTGGGGGACTTGATTTAAACTAGGGAAACTTGATCACAGCATAGGAAATCGGGTACATCGGGTATATTGACATTTTATAAACACTTATTGTTTTTAGGTTTAGGACATTTTAACAGTTTTCTATTTTTCAGATAATTCAAGCACGCAACACCAAAACGGTTGATCCACCTACACTTGAGGGTTCCGAGCTTCCACTACCATCTATCGTCTTTACTATCCCCATGGGTAGTACGCAATTGATGGAGATATTTCAAGAGTTCCTTAACGCCCAGAAGGAGCAGGCCGTCATTTTCCAAACAGACTTATGGATGTGCTTTTCGAGCCAGTGAGGGCTTCTAACTTCCAGACTCTCAGATCTTTGGATTTCCTCGACACTGAGCACATTCTTCACACCAAAAAGCAGACCAAGAACCTGGATCCGCCACTTCTAAAAATCATCCAAGTTTTCGAGGATCTGACTCCTCTGATTGAAGTCACCAACCAGGAGATCCAGCACGTAGCACGGATAATAGAACAGGACGGAAAGTTGAAAGCCAAGAGAGACATGAAGACTTATGATGGAGATAGCAACTACTATGGGTCCACAAAGCATCGTCACACTCAGACAATGCCCTTTCAGCTGTGCCATCAGATTCAGACCCAGATGATGACCATTTGTGCTTTCTGCCGCCATCCAGGATATCGCTTCGAGGAGTGCCCCAAGAGGCTTGGACTCTGCTTATACTACAGATTTTCTGCCCACCGAATGAAGGATTACTAGCAAGTCGTGAATTACGATGGCCGAGGAGCATCAGGATCTCAGCAGCCAACAGCCGTATATTCCTGCTAGAGCTTCTGCACTTCAGCCCAGCTGGAGATTCAGATTCAGTTGATGATAGTTTGTAATTTCTGCTGCCACTCAAGACACCACTATGACGAGTGCCGCAAGAGGCTGAGCCTATGCTTGTACTGCGGATCGCCTGCCTATCAAGTCAAGGACTACCCGGAGGCCGCTGATCACACTGCCCAAGGACGAGCACGAGGAGCACCAGGACTACAGCAAAGGGACATGCCTCTCCAGATTCAGCAACCATATGGAGCACTACCGCAGGGACTAGTCTACGTCAGGACAGTTGAAGAAGATTGAAGAGATTCCTGTTTCGGAGGAATACTGAAGATAGACTGAAGGCAAAAGGCTTCTTTTGCATGGTTGGAGAAAACTATGTATCTTGATTCGCAATCCAGTCTTCCCTTAAATTTCTCTTAGCACCTAGATCCTTTCTTGAAACTTCTTATTTTCTATTTTGAAACCTTGGTTGATATTCGAAACTTATATCGAGATATTGTTTCCTATTCAGTAAACATGTTTCATATCCATAATTCGATATTTGTTTGAAATCTACTACTCGATATTGTTTGCCTATTCCCCTTTCATGACTTCAATTTTCTATTCGAGAGTTGCTTGTCCACTACTTGTTTCGACCTTGTCTCCTATCCAAGATTTTGCTTATTTCATGGATACTTGTTCCTACTCGTTTATTGATATTCTGTTCGCTAAACGAACTTGTATTATTCGAGATTTATTCCTACTCAAAATATCATTCTGAAACCTTGTTTGAACCTTCGCTTCTATTGATGCTTGTTTGAGATTCTATTTCCTATTCTTGACTTTATTCGGGACTCGTTCTCTATTTACGACTTTGTTTACTATTGAGATTCGCTTGTTTCATATTCACGGTCCAATACCTTGTTTCCTATTGGAACATGTTTTCTAGTCACTATTCGAAATCTTTTTTCCTCATTGAGATTGTTATTCGAGATTTTGTTTCTTATTCACGACTTTGTTGATACTTGATTTTCTATTTTTTGACTGTGTACCCTATTGGAGATTTCGTTTTCTATTCGAGTTTTTGCTCAAGATTTTATTGTTATTCGAGATTTTATTGAAACTTGTTTTCGGTACGAGATTTTATTTCTTATTTTGAAACTTTGTCTCCTATCTGATACTTTGCTTCTATTCATCCTTCGAGACTCTGTTATCCCTTCGGAATAACGTCCCATATATGGAATCTTGTTACCATCCCAGGTTTCATTTGACATTTCAGTTACCATTGAAACTTTGTTCACTGTTGAGGTTTAAAATCTTCTTATTGCCCTTTTAGTACTCACTGCTCCTTGATTGGATCCGTTGTTGTTTCTTAGTACCTAATAAACTCTTGTTTCTAAAAGACAGATAACCTCACCTTTTATCGTGACTTGGACTATTGGAACTTATTTTGAATTCTTTGTAATTCCTATGGATAAGGTTGAGAGACTATTCGATGACCTACTAGGGTGTGGCAGTTGCCCGCTGCAGCCATTATCTGGATTACGGAGACTGAGGGTTCACTGCAGTCATCAGCGCACTGGCGAGGCATGAACTCTGAGTGAAGTGATTTCAGACATTCATAGATTTTCCGGGTATTATTGAGACCTTGTCCTAAATTCTTTATAATTTGATCTCTTGGGTTACTTCATTGATAATTGTTGGAAAATAGATAAAGTTGATAGAATATTCGGTAACATATCGTTATTTGAGTCACGGAGCCGAAAGTTCACTGCAGCCAGATATACACTGGCTGGGCAGAAATTCTAAGTAAGTGACTTCAAAAATCTATATGTTCTCAAATACCATAGAGACTATATCCTTTTTCATATGATTATTGGTTTTCCGAGAATCACAAATCCTTGCACGTTTTTTTGATTTGATACTTATACCTCCTGGGTAGTTTCCATATGATTTTTCAAATCAACCTTGCAATTTTTCTTCTTGCATTTTATTGTTGGATAATTTGATTTTCTTAATAAATATACATTGATATATTTTGATTCTGTTTCACTATATTTTTAAATCGTACTTATATATTTCGATCGTGTTTTGTCTAAACTTCGATCTTAATCATGTCTAACCATGACTTTCCTATCTTTTTCTAGTCCACTTGTGTTAAACTCTCGGTTTTGATCATGCTTAGCAGATCGTGCCTTCATGATTTTACTCTTTTAAATCGTAATTAAACTTCATTCCACCTCGTACATGTTGATTCTTGATCATTGTTAGAACGTGTTATTTCAACCCATGTATGAAATTATCGTACATGGTCTTAATTAAACTTTGTTTCACTTCATGCTGACCAATTTTTGATCATTTTCAATTCGTGCCACTTTATTTATTTTGACATGCTAGATCATTTCAAAGTTATGATGAATTTAGTACCTGGTCATCGAGCGTATTCACACTCGGGCCTAACTTTTTTTTTAAAAAAAACCTTGTGTCATTTTCTGCATCGTGTTGTACCTTTGAATTTCGAGGACAAAATTTTATAAGGGGGAGATTTGTAACCCCACTTCCCAGGGATCACTAAAAGTATAATATGGTTAAAAAGGAATATTCATGTATAATCCTCTTTAGAATAATAATGATTTTTCTTTTATTATAATGTAATGTTATTATATATATATATATATATATATATATATATATATATATATAAGTATTTCTTTCCTTCTATTTTTCTCAACCATTAAAGTCAGCCCAACTCACCTAGCTTAGTGTTGGATTCCTTAACAGTCGGTTTTTAGGAAGAATTACTCTTTGTCTAGAATTCCATTTGAAGATCCTAACTAACCATGTGCCTGCATGTGCCTACATGTAACAAACTTTCAAAATTTTACTTCCTAGAATTTTTCCTCCCATGATTTCCTTAGCAAAGCAACAAATCATTAACTATCACTTAACTGCTATTTAGAGCCCATAGCAAGACTTCCTTCTTATTTTCTCACCTTGCTCGAACCAGGAGAACAGAGTTCTTTTCTCTCTCCCTCAAATTCCCAATCTCCACCTAAACCTAACCCTAAATTCTTGGAGAAACCTTCAGTGGCGATGGCGAAGGCAGTGGCAGTGGCGCTCCACTCCGACGACTAAGCATCTCCCTTCTTCGGCAACTAAGATTCGATCCACCTCGTTGATCGGCAACTTGCTCCTTCGACGGCGCGTGCCCGGTTCCGACGAGCTGACAGTGGCAAGTCTTGTCCACAGCAAGGCGGGTTCATAACCAATCGTAAAGACGCTTCTCGACGACGACGAAGTGCACGAGTTCACTTCTGATGAGCGGATCGGTGTCCTTCTTCAGCACTTCGTCGAGCTTGATCTAGATCCCCGTAAGTGTCGACAACCCATTCGAACCTAAATTCTTGATTTCGTGATTCGATCCTTCGATTTCTTGGACTGATCTATCTTCTTTCCACCAAACGAACTATCATGTAGGAAATTTCTATGCTGTGTGCGGATCGATCATGATTTCTTCGACTTCATCAGAGCTACGGTTGATTGAGCTCTGGATGGTTGCAGTTGAGTAATTAAATCGACGAACTCGATCTAGGTAAGTCGTCTTTGATTCTTGCTTCGATACTCCTTGTGTATTTTCGATTTTGATCGAGTCTTCATTGTTGGATGGGGTTTTACTTTCTTGAATCGATCGAATTCCTCTCTGATTCCTTACTGGGTTGATCGAAGTATCGATCTATGGGATCCTGGATGTATTCTTGCATTCCTGGGTTTCAAAAGGAACAGAGGAAGTTCGAAGATATGGTGATATTATTCTGAGCCCAATCTGTTTGTTGTAATGTCTTATCAGGTTTTCTTCAACAATCTGGACATGCAAAGGTAGTGTCCGACTTCCCGGATTAGAGTTTGATCAGATTGATTCATTTTCCAGGTAATTCTAATTCGCTCTTAATCGAAATTCTGTTTTGAGTCTTGAGTTCATTTTCTTGAACGATAATTGGATGGGGATGGTTGTGTCCGTATCCAGATAGCTCGTGATGCAGTCGGGTCGTATTCTAATTAAGTGGAGTATGCAGTAGAGTGTCGGGTGCTAGAGGTCATCTGGACTCAGGTGTGTGTGTGTGGCGTATCCGGGATGGGAGTCGACCATGGCGGGAAGGGGATTGAATCTGGGATTCAATACAGTAGAAATTCTTTGTGTTTTGTTAGCTTGTGTAAATGATTTACTGCAATAGAGTTGTATATGTTCCATTCAATGTGATTGGAGAAGTACTGGACCATAGCTGATAGAGTTGGAAGACTTCAGATTCAAATGGGAAGCAATGGTATTTAGCTCGGCTAGCTGCTGTGACCTATGATATGTTGAGATGCATATATTCTAATTTATGGGTTCTATGTATAGATGGTGAGTATGTTATATTTGTGTGCTATTGGGTTGCACCCATGTAATAATATGGACTTTGCTATTGTAAGCAGTAATACTTTGACTTGAGCTAAAAGTATAACAGGAGGATGGGTTATGTCTGAGGTGTATTAAATTGCTTTGTATTGAGTGGTGCAAGCCAGGTTGGCTTATGGGAAGATGTATTGCTTAGTTGCTTGGACGGTTATATTGGTTTAATTTATGTACAATACAGTGTTTGAAATTAGAATAGCCTTGACATTTCTGAATATAGTATTATCAGTTGTTTTCCACCTTATGGGATGTGTTAGGTCCAAGCCACTTGGGCCATGGTAGGAAAGAAAGTTGAATTAGAGCTAGGTTTCTTGTTTTGGTTAAAGACCTAAAGCTAACATTATATGTTGAGTATTATCATTACTCTAATTGTCATCATTTTAAATATTTCCAACTATTGTCTAAAATATTTGGCTAATAAAAGTTATACTTGCTAAGTATATATATATATATATATATATATATATATATATATATATATATATATATATATATATATTTTATATATAGTATATATATATATATATATACAATTCTAATAATTAATCCCTATTTTGGCCAGTAAGAGAATTGTGTTAGCAAACTTTGGGACCTAGTGTTTTCTTACTTAATAGTGTTGGGAGATTGGTATTTGGTTATGAGTACCTTTATAGGTCACTTCTTAATTAATCGACTTGTAAAATTATTTCATAACAGGAGGACATCCAGCTCCACTCATTACCCTTGATTTTCCGGAGCAAGGCAAGTATATTCTATGGTCTTGTGCATTTATATTTCATATCTTGTACTTCTCTTGATGACACGATGTGACACGATATCTTGTACTCTTGTAATTTCATGTTCTTGTACTTGTAGTCGGGGAGGGGAAATACACTAGCTATGTGACCAAACCCATGTTCTGATATTCATGTAGATAGCTTAGGCCTCGCACCGTGCACGCGGGTCCTAAGCCGTACCGATATTCATGTACTCATGTACTTATTCATGTACTTACCCCAGCCGGTCACGTAGGATAGTTGTATTTCAAATATTGTGCACATGTCATGTTTTGTACCTCAGGTTCATGGTTTACATTCTTGTACTTTATTTCATGTACTTACATTCCTGTACTTTCCTGTTCTTTCTTGTACTTTATATTTCATGTTCTCCTGTACTCATTTCTATATCATGATATTCTTGTTCATTACCTAGAACTGTACTTTGCTCCGCTCCTGACTGGATATGTTTCAGGTGTACTTGCAGGATATTGTTCTACCTTATGGGCCAGAGTCCGGGATCTTAGCTGAGCAGGACGGAGACATGACTTAGCTAGAGGCTTCAGGTTTAGACTGTTTAGCTTTACTCCTAGATATTGTTTTCTTAGAGTTTATAGCGTATTTTATTCCTGTTGACTCTGCTACCTTTACGTTATACGGATTTGTGGATTATGGTAATCTTTCTGGGATCGTTTATAGTTGCTGTAATTTGTTCTTATTCATATTGACTTGTTAGTTTCCTTAGCTTGGTACAGCTTACTACGTTGAGTCTTCCAACATAGGCTGGGCGTGTCCGACTCGTGTCCGATTATTCGAGAGCGGGTCGTGACAATTCTGATTTCTCTGTTTTGCTTTGAATCTATTGGATGTAATGCTCTAACAGAATCTTGAATTATATTTGGACACGAGGAGGCCGTGTCTGATTTCTAAGGATCGTCTCTTCACCCGATTCCAGTACAGTTCTTCTCAGGTATCACTTCCAACCTTTTGACATGAGTCTATTATAAAATTGTTATAAGTTGCATACACTACTTGGTGTCTGAAACAGTAGCATGACGGGATGAATTTCCATGTCAGAGCATGGGGTGTCAGCGTTCTCATGTGTGTCGAGCTCGGACACTTGACACGGGAATGAGTTGTTTGAATTCAAATGAATTCATTAAGTGATAGTTGTTTGTTTAGAGTTAGACTTTGTTTAAATGTCAATTGGTGAATTTGGTTGGGCCAAGGTATCAAGTTGGTCTGTGGGCTGGGCCTAATAGGTCTGATTCATTAAAGGGTTTAATTGATTGTAAGAGAACTTTGGGAATGGTTCGAGCCTAATTTAGCTAGGCTAGCAGTTGTTTTAACTAAGGTGGTTTACAAATAGTTGGATGCAATTAGCCATCTATATAGTTTAAATCTTAGAAGTATTTTGGTAGCTAGTTTTTAATAATGCATAAATATTTATTGTATGGTTGTGTTAGGATTTATTGCTAGTGTAGCATTTTGACCTATTTTGCTAAGTGAAAATATCTTTAATAAATTATTTATCTAATTAATATCAATTTGCTAGTAAAATATTTTGGATCTAAATATTATCTAAATAATATTAAGTAATTTTCTTGTTAATTATTAGAATCGATACATATATATATATATATATATATATATATATATATATATATATATATATATATATATATATATATATATAAAATAGTTAGTGTATGATTAGCAAATAGTTAACTAGTTAGTAATGATAGTGAATTGCCATTATTTAGAACCTAACCAACTTGCACTTATTCTAGGTGGACTTGGGGACTTTTACATTGCTATTACCGATCTCCCAGAGTAAGGGAAGTACCTCTATGATTTTGATTCATTTACTTCATGCAGTGGTCTTTTCATTTTGGACACATTGATTATACTTGGTCTTATACTCTGTTTCATGATCTTTTATTTGTATCTTGGGAAAGGAAAATACTACGGATATGTGACCAAAGCCCAACTTAGGATTCATGTTGATAGCTTAATCTCACACCTGCGCATGTGTGATTAAGCCGTACCATTTACTTGCTCTTATTCATGATCTTTACCCAATCGGTCACATATTTTAGTATGTATTTCAAATTCACATGTCATGATCTTTGGATTACATGTTTCAGTCTGTTAGATTATGCATTTACAGTTCATGTTCATTCTGATTCATTGTCTCTTTACTTGTTCACATATTTTACTTGTTTCATTATTATAGATTGTACTTTGCTCTGCTCTTGACTGGATATGTTACAGGTGAGCTTGAGGCTATATGTTCTACCTTCTATGGGCAGGAGTTCGAGGCCTTCGTTGAGCAGGACGACACCATATGTAACTACCACTTTTCTAAAATAAGGATAAATTTGAACTTTTGTAAAATTGATCATGTTAGTTATTAAATAATGGATTTAAATCATGTTAATGATAAATTGGTGAATTTTGATTATTTTAATATTATTTAATTTGATGTATTGTGACTTTGGTCTTTTGCTGGTGAAACCTTAGAACAACTTAGCCTAGAGACTAACCATGACCATGGAGACCTAGCTAACATAATTGGATTAATAATTAGGCTCTAATCTTGCTAGGAATGACTTAGCAACTATTTGGAGATTTAAATTAAGATGCTAGTTTCGGCCTTTAGCTTAAGGGCTTGATTTTACAACATAGAGAGGGGCTTTGGGCCATTGTGACTTAACCAAACCCTAGCCCAATCATGTGACCAGCCAAGAGCAGCAGCCAAGAGCAGCCCCCTCACCCTATATAATAAATCATTAGCCTCCCTCTTTGCCTCTTTCATTGAAAACCTAACCCTAATAGAGTTCTTCTCCAAATTTGCCTCCTTTCACCAAATCACCTCCAAATTCAACCAAACCAATTGCAAACTACTCCACTTGTGTAGAGGAGGTCTCTATTGGCTAGCTAGCAAGGATTGGAAGCAATTTGGCCATTGGATTTGGTGTGGGATCTTTCAAAGGGGATTTTCATTGAGATTTCAACTCTCAACAGGTAATGGCCTCAAAACCTTTTTAATTCCTATTTTCTTTCCATAGATTCATTTAGCGTCCCCCTAGCATTAGGCTAAGTTTGGTTAAAATTCGATCCATTTGGGGTGCGTATCGCAAGAGTATCGGATACGTGTCTCAAGTGTTCGATGAAATGCCTCTTAAAACTTTTGTTTTCAAATTTCTAACTAATTATATATTTAGGTAGCCTTATATGTGTAGATTAATTATGTTAAGGACTGAGTCAATTTTTGTGTCGTATCCCGTGTCAAAATGGACACGAGAATGCTCGTGGACACTGCGTAGGCACAGTAGCAATGCCCTGCTGTTGCTGTGTCCATGCTCCCTGGACATGACACGTTTTAGGGTGATACCAGTTGGGTTGGGTAGGGGCAATCACTGACACGTAGCATGGGAGTTTTGGGTTGGTTTAGTGTTGTATTCATCGACTTATTCAACCCACAGATTTTCCCTATGTAGTCGAGACCTCATGTTGACACACACTTGGATACACTAGACACTCTATCTGGACACTTCTTTGACACGCATTGGACACCAGGTGGACACTGGTACATTGACACTTGTCTGACACATTAGTATATAGAAATTACCATACAAACACATACACTCACTCATTTATCACTTGCATTTTCTGATACTCTCTGACACCAGGTAATTGACACTGCTTTGACACTTGTTGTTGGACACACACACACCCTAAAATGTTCACACTATTTGACACACCTCTATGACACTTTGTCTGCATCTGACTGGATATGCTTGACATTATTTTGCCACTCATTGGACACAGCTCACTCGACCACTTCCAGTTGCAGAGCATAGCCCCTAAATACCATCTGTTCCTAACCACTGTTTACTTTTGAGTATCAGGTATACATTTACTACCATAATGTCCTGTCCCCTACACATATAGTTCTGATACTACATGTGGTCTTGCCATGCATTTCCATTTTGTTGGCTGCATTAGTTAGATGTTCAGGATGAAAATCATGGCATGTCCAGTCCCCATATCTCTTGGTCTTCCCTAGCATAAATTTGAATATGTCCATCTTGATTCCATCTACTGCATTTACATTAGTTCACTATATCCCTCTTTGGTTGCCTGCATTTAGGAGAATGTACATAACTTACTTTAGTAACTGTCCTGCAATTCTCCATTCAGTCATTACAAACTGAGTTCAATCTCTAATGCACAGACCCTGGACATCCTTGGTTCAGTCAAGAACATCTTATGCTAAATCATTGTACTAGGAAGCTTTGGCATTTCTGAGTTTTTGGCAGTCATCATAACCCTTCTTGTATCTGTCCTAAAACCTCACTGGTTCAGTCTCCATATACCTCTCATGTTCTGTTGCATATCTCAAATGCCAAACTCCTTTGATCCAGTCCAGGTAATGTTAGATGAGAACAATATTACACATTACCATGTGTTTGGTTCAGATGTTATATTAGATGTCCACTTTGCTCCACTGTCCAGCATCCTAGCTTCAATGCATCTGTCCACCTTCATTCGAATGTAGGTAATGGTTTATTTTTTAGTTCCAGTCTTCATTGGTTCATACCATGTTGCTCTACCCCTTTGAACCTTTGAGGACAGGCCCTGCCAGTTACGGATTACATTTCCTTCACTCCTTGTTTTAGTCATACTTATATGATGCCCTCTTGGTTGTTCTATCATCTTGTTGCTCCACTTTCTAGATACCATATTGTATCAAATGTATTGTCATGTCCTGCATTTACACATTTGTCCCTTAGTATATATATATATATATATATAAATATATATATATATAAATATATATATATATAAAATATATATATATATATATATATATATATATATATATATATATATATATTAATATATATATATATATATATATATATATATATATCCTAACCTCATGTCTATTTGTAATAGTCCTTATACATTTTCATTTCAGTCCTGCACCCATGAATTTTACTACCCTTGTTTCATTTCACTGTACAGTTGAGTATCCTGCTCTTCACTTGCATTCATCTGCCTTCGTGACCCGGTAGGAGCATGGTACATTTGTCCGCTATTAGAAATTCATCACTTCATACCAACTATTCTCTGCATACCATTAATGTACAACCTCAAATGTCATCTGCTCTTTTTTATCTGTCCAGAACTTGAGGGTTAGTCCAATCTGGACAAGGATGGTAGTATGGTTGTTTGAGAGTTCTATATATATATATATATATATATATATATATATATATATATATATATATATATATATATATATATATATTAAAATATATGTTGATGTATATATATGATACATATGAGTAGGTGTTGTGATATCTATGTATGTACTAGATTAGAGGGATACATGTTTGGGCAATGGGTTTGAGTATAAGTATTGCATACCTATATATTAGTATTTGATATATGTAGGTAGGTATTAGTTTTATGAGGACTTGGGTAGATAAGGTTACAATATATATATATATATATATATATATATATATATATATATATATATATATATTGTAACCTTATTTATATATATATATATATATATATATATATATATATATATATATATATATATATATATAAAAATAAGGTTACAATATATATATATATATATATATATATATATATATATATATATATATATATAAGGATTTAGGTTAGTTAATGGTGTACATATATGTGTTATATATGCTATGGGTTATGGGATATCATGGGCTATGGGTAATGATGAGTTGAGTATATATATATATATATGGTATCCTAGGATGATTAGCCTATGGTATAGCCTAAGGTATCCTAGCGTATATAGCCTATGAGTTATTATAAGTTGTATACCCTAGATATTAACCCACTAGGCCTACGTAACCTTGTTGACTAGAGTTTGACCCAAGTTTGACTTAGTTGATTAACAGGGTTGACCAGAGTTGACCAAGAGTTAACTTTGACCTACATTGATTTAGTAACATGTAGATTGTATTGTAAACTTCAATTATTGTAATTTGAACTCTTTATAACCTATATTGCTCTAAATAGGACTCTGTGACTCCAGTTTGGACATCTCTACATATCATTTGTTTAGGTTATCAGGCGAGTACATTCTCTGATTGTTTCATTCATGATAGTATCTATATTGCCTGTTTTAGACTACTTTACTTGATGCTATCACGTTGTTAACACGGATTGGTACTATATGGATCTTTTCATGAGATGTTATCCCCCAGCCGGTGCATCGGGTATTTCATGTTCATGTACTTTATCATGTGCATCATGTACTCCTTATACTCGTATTACTTCATGTACACTCATGTTCTCTCATGTACTCTCATGTTCACATGTGCTTCATGTAAAACTAACTATCATGTACGTAACGTAACTTGACTAGATCCTTGTGTATTGATTGGGGTAGGGGTGAGTAGAAGTGGTTATGTGATCAATTTCCAAGTATTATTCGTCATGTACAACTCTGTTAACTTAGGCATGTGCAACCCAAACCGATTACATAACCATCTTGTGCTCTAAGTCACTTATATTTACTTACAGTTCTTATTTTTTATACAACTTTCATGTACTCAGATTTGTCTATTTATACTATTTATGTACACCTCTCTCAGCATGTTCATGTAGTTTACATTGTTCATGTACATCTCTCTATAACGTTTCATGTATTTTATGCTACTGCTCGTTCTATATTTCCTGTTATGTTTTGGATCAATTTCAGAGATATGTGCTCGTTCCCGTCCTGACAGGATAACGTTAAATTTTTTACAGATAACTTGGAGGATAACAGCTAGCCTAGAGGACACCAATAGTGCTTGGAGTAGACTGCTAAAATTGTTGGGTTGTGTCTTGTTGTACTAAGTTTGGTATTGATAACACTTAAACTATTTGAATCTGGTTGTATTAAACATTGTGTTCCTTCAACCTATTTCATTTCTGGTTGTATCTCATTCTGTGTTTTCATATCTATCTTATCGTGCTGATATATGTCTTTAGATTTGTGATTGAGTTGTATCTTCTGAGATTGTCCTCCGTTCGGAGAGTATAACTTATTAGTCAGAATTATTATATTGTGTTAGATGTTGTTGAGACCTAGGACAGCGTTCTACTGTCGATACTGCGGCGCAGGCTAGATGTACCCACGGTCTCGTGCCCTTATACTGGGTACGGGTCGTGACACATTTTTAGTGGTGGCCCATACAGGTCAAGATTCGAATTTGTGCGATGTCGCAGTAACGCAATGACTTAGTTGTACTACTGCGAGCATGCGATAGAATATAGGAAGTAAGGTACTAGAATGAGAGGATACTCAATCACAGTTAGAATTTCTTGAGAGATTCCTGGAAGGACCCTTGAGAATCTCATTTTGAACTTCGATTTGAAATCCTTTTCTCTTGTTTTGTTCACCCTTACTCCTTGTTATTGAATTTGATTTTGATGGATCGTTGTTGATTTTGTTTTTCCTATCGATATGAATTTTATGGCCTGAGTTACGATATCTTATGATAACATATGTTGACAGGAATAACAGGGATGGTAAAACGTCTACTTGATTATGGAACCTGGAGTTTATCGCAGCCATATTAGTCGGCGTGGCAAAAATGTAGAGACCTGACTTCGGATGTACATATCTTGGTTATGAGATTTAGAATTTCTTACAACTATACTAGTCGGCATAGCGAGAATTCTACACGACATGATTATAGAGGTGCATACCCCAGTTATGGAATCTACTATTTTTCGCAGCCTTGCTTAGTAGCATGGCAAGGATCCTGAGTAACATGATTTTGGACAGACGCATATGATTATCAGATTGTATCTTGAGAAGGTTTTTAAATATATCATCTCTATCGTACCCTTCTGTTGTTATAAAATTGTATTCCATCATCAAATAAATTATGAGTAGGGATATTTTAGTTCTTGTAAAGCTTATTCATATGTAGTTCTTTCATAGTGTAATAATTTGATGACTTGTAGAGTGTCTGTATCCTAGAGATGATAGTTAGCATTGGTACTAGAATAGTAACCCATTGTAGATGATTCCTCTGGTATTTATAATACCTACCAGTTTTTATATAGGATGTTAGTCTGCCTTACAGCATTTTGATGATTTCATGTTTTTCATCTATTTCCAGTATGGCACCCATGACCAGAGTCTGTCCCCTGAGTGTAGCTGCAGTTTCGGATAAGACTGAGAGCGTGCTTCCACCTCCTTTCGTTGAGGAGGTGGTAGCAGCCACACCAGAGAGTTTTTCTCCATCTCCTGCCATTCAGGAGACAGTTGCAGTTTTGTCTGAGACCGAGAGTCTTCCTCTGCCTCTTGGAGTGGTACCCCATACTATATTCTCAGGAGGTTTGATCCCTGATGGAGCTCGGATACTTGGACTTCTCCGGGATGTGTTAGAGACACAGAGAGTCCAGACCGAGATCGTGAGGGAGCAGAGCCAAAGGATCCAACATCTGTGGGACTTAGTGCATTCAGGAGGAGAGCCTAGTTCCAAGAGAGTGAGGAGCAGTATATATCCAGAGCCTCAGGAGTACCTAGACTTTCAGCCTAGACCATCCTACCCAGTCCAGATTCCTATCCAGCAGAGGCTAGTTGAGCGAGTGCCTACCTGTGCTTACTGTAGCAAGCTTGGACATATATGGGACCACTGTAGGAATAAGTGAGGGGTGTGCCTGTTTTGTGGGTCAGCTGCACACATGCTGCGAGACTGCCCTGCTGTACTTACCCCAGCCAAGGCCCCGCCTCCAGAAGGGAGTTCTAGTCACCAGACCTAGTTCGAGGTGAGTCTTGACCTATACCTTAGCATGACTTTTGAGAAGTCTTGATGCACCCCACATTGCTTGTATGTTTTGATACCTTATGATTGCCATGTGCTGTAGTATGGTTAGTATATCTAGATGAGACCCCAGACTGATATTGTATGCCATAACCCTGTATGTTATCCTTTCAAATTGTATGATTTAGATAAAGTTTCTTAGACCATGATTGTTGGGGGCATGACCCTAAGAGGAGTACGACCAACCTAAATTTCAAGGATGAAATTTTTCTAAGGGGAGAAAGATTGTAACTACCACTTTTTTAAAATGAGGGTAATTTTGAACTTTTATAAAATTGATCATGTTAGTTATTAAATAATAGATTTAAATCATGTTAATGATAAATTTGTGAATTTTGATTATTTAAATATTATTTAATTTGATGTATTGTGACTTTGGTCTTTTGCTAGTGAAACCTTAGAACAACTTAGCCTAGAGACTAACCATGACCATGGAGACCTAGCTAACATAATTGGATTAATAATTAGGCTATAATCTAGCTAGGAATGACTTAACAAATATTTGGAGATTTAAATTAAGATGCTAGTTTGGGCCTTTAGCTTAAGGGCTTGATTTTACAACATAGAAAGGGACTTTGGGCCATTGTGACTTGACCAAACCCTAGCCCAATCAAGTGACCAGCCAAGAGCAACCCCCTCGCCCTATATAACACATCATTAGCC
Source organism: Iris pallida (assembly GCA_029216955.1). Taxonomy (NCBI): domain Eukaryota; kingdom Viridiplantae; phylum Streptophyta; class Magnoliopsida; order Asparagales; family Iridaceae; genus Iris; species Iris pallida. The sequence continues at coordinate 16,028,378 of JANAVB010023995.1, forward strand.
TCCCTTTTTGCCTCTTTCATTGGAAACCTAACCCTAATAGAGTTCTTCCCCAAATTTGCCTCCTTCCACCAAATCACCTCCAAATTCAACCAAACCAATTGCAAATTACTCCCCTTGTGTAGAGGATGTCTCTATTGGCTAGCTAGCAAGGATTGGGAGCAATTTGGCCATTGGATTTGGTGTGGGATATTTTTAAAGGAGATTTTCATTTAGATTCCAACTCTCAATAGGTAATAACCTCTAAACCTTTTAAATTCCTATTTTCTTTCCATAGATGCATTCATTTAGGGTCCCCCTAGCATTAGGCTAAGTTTGGTTCAAATTCGAATCATTTGGGGTGCGTATCGCAAGAGTATCGGATACGTGTCTCAAGTGTTTGATGAAATGCCTCTTATAACTTTTTGTTCTCGAATTTCTAACTAATTATATATTTGGGTAGCCCTATATGTGTAGGTTAATTATGTTAAGGACTGAGTCAATTGTCGTGTCGTATCCCGTGTCAAAATAGACACGGAGATGCTCGTGGACACTACGTAGGCACAGTAGTAGTGCCCTGGATACGACACGTTTTTGGGTGCTACCAGTTGGGTTGGGTAGGGACATTTATTGACACATGGCATGGGAGTTTTGGGTTGGTTTAGTGTTGTGTTCATCGAGTTGTTCAACCCACAAATTTTTCCTGTGTAGTCAAGACCTCTTATTGACACACCTCTGTTGACACACACTTGGATACACTTGACACTCTATCTGGACACTTCTTCGACACCCATTGGACACCATGTCGACACTGGTACATTGACACTTGTCTGACACATTAGTATACAGAAATTACCATGCAAACACATACACTCACTCACCTGTCACTTGTATTTTCTGATACTCTCTGACACCAGGTAATTGATACTGCTTTGACACTTGTTGTTGGACACACACACACACCCTAACATGTTCACACTATTTGACACACCTCTTTGACCCATTGTCTGCATGTGATTGGATAGGCTTGACATTACTTTGCCACTCATTGGACACAGCTCACTCGACCACTTCCAGTTGTAGAACATAGCCCCTAAACACCATCTGTTCCTAACCACTGTTCACTTTTGATTATCAGGTATACATTTACTACCATAATGTCCTGTCCCCTACATATATAGTTCTGATACTACATGTGGATGTTCAGGTTGAACATCATGGCATGTTCAGTCCCTATATCTCTTGGTCTTCCCTAGCATAAATTTGCATATGTCCATCTTGATTCCATCTACTGCATTTATATTAGTTCACTGTATCCCTCTTTGGTTGCCTGCATTTAGGAGAATGTAAACTTACTTTAGTAACTGTCCTGCAATTCTCCATTCAGTCATTACAAACTGAGTTCAATCTCTAATGCACAGACCCTGGACATCCTTGGTTCAGTCAAGAACATCTTATGCTAAATCCTTGTACCAGGAAGCTTTGGCATTTCTGAGTTTTTGGCAGTCATTATAACCCTTCTCGTATCTGTCCTAAAACCTCATTGGTTCAGTCTCCATATACCTCTCATGTTCTGTTGCATATCTCAAATGCCAAACTCCTTTGATCCTGTCCAGGTAATGTTAGATGAGAACAATATTACACATTACCATGTGCTTGGTTCAGATGTTACATTAGATGTCTACTTTGCTCCACTATCCAGGCTTCAATGCATCTGTCCACCTTCATTCGAATGTAGGTAATGGATTGTTTTTTAGTTCCAGTCTTCATTGGTTCAAACCATATTTCTCTACCCCTTTGAACCTTTGAGGACAGGCCCTGCCAGTTACAGATTACATTTTCTTCACTCCTTGTTTCAGTCATACTTATATGATGTCTTGTTGTTGTTCTGTCATCTTGTTGCTCCACTTTCTAGATACCATATTGTATCAAATGTGTTGTCATGTCCTGCATCTGAGTACACATTTGTCCCTTAGTGTGTGTGTATATATATATATATATATATATATATATATATATATATATATATATATATATATATATATACCCTAACCTCATGTCTATTTGTAACAGTCCTTATACATTATGTATATATACCCTAACCTCATGTCTATTTGTAACGGTCCTTATACATTTTCATTTCAGTCCTGCACCTAAGTATTTCACTGCCCTTATTTCATTTCACTGCACAGTTGAGTATCCTGCTCTTCACTTGCATTCATCTGCCTTCGTGACCGGGTAGGAGCATGGTACATTTGTCCCCTATTAGAAATTTATCACTTCATACCAACTGTTCTCTGCATTGCATTAATGCACAACCTCAAATGTTATCTGCTCTTTTTTATCTGTCCAGAACTTGAGGGTCAGTCCAATCTGGATAGGGATGGTAGTCTGGTAGTCTGAAAGTTCTCTATAGTGATATATATATATATATATATATATATATATATATATATATATATATATATATATATATATATATATATATATATATATATGTTGATGTATATAAAATATATATATATATATATATATATATATATATATATATATATATATATATATATATATATATATATATATATATATATGTTGATGTATATATATATATATATATATATATATATATATATATATTTTTATATAAATATATATATAAATATATATATATATATATATATATATATATATATATATATATATTTATATATAAAAATATATATATATATTTATGTGTATATGTTGATGTATATATATGATACATATGAGTATGTGTTTTGATATATATATATATATATATATATATATATATATATATATATATATATATATATATATATGTGTGTGTGTGTGTGTGTGTGTGTGTGTGTGTATATATATATTTATGTGTATATGTTGATGTATATATATGATACATATGAGTAGGTGTTTTGATATCTATGTATGTACTAGATTAAAGGGATACATGTTTGGACAATAGGTTTGAGTATAATTATTGCATACCTATATATTAGTATTTGATATATGTATGTTGGTATTGGTTTTATCAGGACTTTGGTTGTCACGCCCCACAACCAGAATACTGGAGAGCGGAGAACAGACACAGCCAGCTACGTACATTGAAGTATAATCTACCTTGATATACGGTCACGGCTGTCTAGATACATGAGGATTTATCTACAAGCCAACAGTCTCTTATGGTCATGAACAAACCTATTGTCTCAATCTCAAGCAAGTAAGTAAATGTTAGATCATCAGACATACAAGGTAAGTGTAATGCCCATATCTCGTATTACGTATTTGGAATACGTGTACGTATTTTGACCCGTATTGCATGTCTCCCTGCTTGATTTATTTTGGCATTTCATTGATTGTTTTATCTTGGTTCGGTTCGGCCCGACTTGACTTGGTTCGGCATGGTTTTACATGGTTCGGTTTTTGCTTGATTTTATGTGAACCAAACCACTCCTACCTACCACCATCCTCTTCATTAAATATCCCACCACACGTTTCTCTCTCATCATTAACTTTCTTCTTCCCCACCATTACTTCTCCACCAACCTGAGAGAGTGGAGAGCTTAGGCAAGTGCATCTTGCTTCATGGAGGAACACCATTTTTATTGTTCCACTGTCTTCCTCATATGTTTCTAACCCACTTTAGTACTTAGCATTTTTCATTTCTGTAGTTAATTTCTTGTAGATCTAGTTTTGTGGTATTTTCGGTTTCCATGAATTTTGATCTATCAAACTTGCATATTTTTGCTAGTTGATGGTTCCATGTTGTAGAGAATTCCATTTTGTCCAAATTTGACCGACTGGAGTCTGGATTTGGGTTCCTATTGTTGTTTGGAGGAGCATGGAGGCCATGGTATTTTCCATGGACATGTTCTTTGTGGGAGCCATTAATTACACTCTTGGCCGCATGCAACATTTTGTGCTGAGCCGCATGGCCATTTAATAATTTGCTTTGGCCAATCATAGTTGACCGCATGGGAACAGTACTTAGCCGCATATGCATGTAAACAATTTGCTTTGGCCATTAGCATTAAATATTGCCAGGTGAGCCACATGGTCTTTGGCCATTAGCATTAAATATTTGTTTGCGTTAATATTTACCATTAGCAAGCAGTGAGCCGCATGGCCCTTCTTATTGCATTAGCAAGCAGTGAGCCGCATGGCCTTTTATTGCATGCATTCATGCATTAGCAAGCAATGGGCCGCATGCAATTGCTTACGTAGGGAATTTTTTTTTTGCATGCATATATTAATGCTTGCCTTTGCAAGCATATATTTAATTCATGCCTATCAAGCATATATTTAATGCTTGCATGGAATAAGCATACATTTAAAGTTGAGCCGCATATAAATAATTGCATGCCTTTTTGCATCAGTAACTTGCTTATTTATATTAATAAGCATTACATGCATATACTTGAATGCATGTATTTTCTAGTTTGCATGCTAGCCGCATGCATTTCACTAGTTAATTAAGGCCTGCTTCACATTAATAAATGCATATGCGGCCACCCATTAGTTATTAAATATGCCTTGGCCATTGCCAATGCTACATAGCCGCATAAGCCAATGGACCAATCTTGGCCGCATGGCCACTGTATATTTAATTGGCCGCATGCATTTTTGCTTACGTCAGCAATTGCATTTGTATGCAACTGCATATTAGCTTACATGATTTTATATTTATAATTCTTGGCCGCATGGCCATTGTTACTGTGGCCGCATGGCTTTTTGCAAGTCTTGCTTGCATGTTTAAATTTGCTGAGCCGCATGGATATGCAACATTATTTAGCTTGCATGTTTTTGCATGCTTATGCATGCATGCTGTTACTTAATATTAATGGCCACATGGCCCTTCATGCACTAAGTAATTCTTTGCTTGGCTTTTTATGCATTAGTAATTCTTTGCATGGATACACATGTTGGCCGCATGGATATATTTGCTGGCCGCATGGCCAATCCATCTTTATTTAATTCCTGGCCGCATGGCCAATCCATTTGCTGGCCGCATGAAAACTTTCCTGAGCCGCATGAGTCCACGTCCTTGCCCCTGCTAATATTTAATTACCACTTGTATGCTTGTGCCACATTAATTGTTCCCTGACACGATGGTGACCCGTTGTGGTGCACTTTTGACAAATGATATGATATGATAGTGGTCTGCCGTGGCGCACTCCTGACATATAATTTGATATGATAATTTGACATGATAACTTGACATGATAATTCTTGATAGTGGCCCGCCGTGGTGCACTCTTGACATGATAAACCTGACATGATATATCTCGATATGCTGTTGCGACGGCTAGCTTGACATGACAAGATCGAATAACCTGGACATCGTGGATGATTGTGCTTGTACAAATGAACCCGTCTTGTCTTGCATCATGTCTAGGACAGGGACCCCTGAGTACCACGGTCAGAGGTACCTATTAAAAAGGACTAAGGCTAATCACTTGAATAATCCAGTAGTCATGAAGAGATTTTCCAGCTACAGGCAATCCCGTTACCTGGGCACGCTTGGGATCTGTAGCCTGCCATCGAGTAGGGCACATTTCCAGCACACTGTCATGTGTTGCACCCTCTAAGTCACCTAAGGGTACATGTGTTTCCTGGACGATATACCCACTTGAATTCAACCCCTAATTTCGACCTGGGTAACTTGGATGGTCTGCAGGGCTTGTGGCTGTGGAATAATCTCACTGCATCTTGCTAGTAACTAGGCCTGTGATAACCCTAGTTAGTTAAAGTATCAAGCCGTACTTATTGTTTGGCCGTGAAATGTTGGATGGAGTTTAATCAGTCTAGTCTTGTCTTGATCTTGTACAAGATTGTTACTTGACCTGATTTCATTTCTTTCTCTTGCCGATAAATGGTGGGAGAAGCCAAGTTCTGTTCAGACGAAGGGTTACAACCCCGGTCCTTGTTTGGTTTACGGGTTGTAACCTAGTTATCTGAATAGTCCCATGGTTATCTCATCGTATATCACCTGTCATGCTTTTCTTTAATTATTGTCTTTTATTATGTAATTATATCCTTGTGCTAAATGCTGGTTTTAGTTCCTAAGTGAAGCCTCCTTTGTGGCGCTTGCTCTTTCTGGGGTCTGACCCAGCTGGTTTTGTATGGCCAGATACCGGAGCAGCTCTTGAGGATCTACCGACTTTCTAGCTAGATGGTGACCACTAGACGGAACCCTGGCAACGAGTGGGTTTATTTTGGCTCTCCCACTCTATTGTAAAATTATTCTTTTGAGGCGTTTAGCCGCCGAGCAAGTGTTAGCTCGTGTACATTTTACTTACTGTCTGCCTACGGGCTGTAACATGATTGACAACCTAGGGTTGATCATGTATGACTAAAACTCTTGCTAGTCCTCACATTTTCTAACGACTAGCTTCATGATCAGCTGAATATGTAATATTTGGGACGCCTTACTATTGTATATTTGGTTATCTTACATCTTGTGACATTTACTTGCTTGCTTGTGATTGAGACACTAGGCTTGTTCATGACCATAAGAGACTGATGGCTTGTAGTAAACCCTCATATATCTAGACAGCCGTGACCGTATAGTGAGGTGGATTCCATTTCATTATACGTAGCTGGCTATGTCTGCCCCCGCTCTCTAGTATTCTGGTTCTGGGCGTGACAGTAAGGCGTCCGAAACATTACATATTCAGATGATCATGAAGCTAGTCATACAAAATGAGAAGACTAGCAAGAGTTCCAGTCATACATGATCAACCCTAGGATTTGTCAATCATGTTACAGCCCGTAGGCAGACAGTAAGTAATGTTGCAAACGAGCTAACACTTGCTCGACGGCTAAACGCCTCAAAAGAATATTTTTACAAGAGAGTGGGAGAGCAAAATAAGAACCCACTCGTTGCCAGTGTTGCGCCTAGTGGTCACCATCTGGCAGGAAAGCTGGAGGATCCTCGAGTCCTACTCCGAAATCTGGCCATACAAAACCAGCTGGGTCAGACCCCAAAAAGAGCAAGTGCCACAAGGGAGGCTTCACTTAGGAACTAAAACCAGCAAGTTAGAACACAAAGCATAATAATAACAAGAAAACCAGAAACAGGATAGTAGGGTGATAAACGATAAGACTGGAAACCAAGTTACAACCCGTAAACCAAACAAGGACCGGGGTTGTAACCCTTCGCCTGAACAGAACTTAGTCTCTAACCAATTATCGACAAGAGTACAGCATGAACAAGCATGTGCTAAAATAATCATAGACCGACATTGCTTAGACAAGACTAGACTGGACTACATCCATCAATAACGACCAAACAAAGAGTACGGCTTGATACTTTAACTAGCTAGGGTAATCACAAGCCTAGTTACTAGCAAGATGCAAGAGATGTTTCCGCAGTCACAAGCCTTGCAGCTATCCAGGTTATCCAGGCGAGGTTCATTTAAGAGTTATCAAGAATTATTAGGTGGCTTGGTGTGCAACACATAATAGTGTGCATAGAACTTGTTTCATGAAGTGCCCCACATGACAGTGGGCTGGAAATGTGCCCTACTCGACGGCAGGCTACAAGTCCCTCAGGTGTGGCCGGGATAACGGGATCGCCTGTAACTGGAAACATCTCCCTATATGAACTACTTGATCAATCTAGTCATTAACTTAGTCAGATTCAGTATAAATCCCTGACCGTGGGAAATCAGGAATTTATGTCCTAGACATGATGCAAGACGACACATATAGCTTATACAGGCATAATCAAGAAAGTCACCCACGGTGTCAAGACAAGAGTTACTTAGCAAGGCATATCGAGATTATCATGTTAGGTTACTTTGTCAAGTTGAGAGTGCATCACAACGGACCACCATCAAAAATTATCATGTCCAGTTACTTGTCAAGAGTGCACCACTACGGGTCACTATCAAGAATTATCATGTCCACTTGATACTTGTCAAGAGTGCGCCTTAACAGGCCACTATCGTGTTCTATCCTTACATTACATGAATGAGAGAAACTTGCATAAAATAACTAGTGACATATTCTTGAAGCCAAGGAAAAGATCTACAACTTTTATGTTTTGAGTTTTTCAAGATTCTAGCTATAAAACAACTTAAACAGGCAAAAACAGTGAAATAGAGCAATTCCGACGCATGGGATTCCTGCACAATCCGTGCATGGGAATTCCTGCACATCCGCGCATGGGAGTTCATGCACAATCCGTGCATGGAAATTCCTACACAATCCGTGCATGGGAATTCCTACATAATCTGCGCATAGGAATTCCTGCACATCCGCGCATGGGAATTCCTGCACAATCGGCGCATGGGAATTCCTGTACAATCGGCGCATGGAAATTCCTGCACAATCCGCGCACGGGAATTCCTGCACATCCGCGCATGGGAATTCCTGCACAATCCACGCATGGGAATTCCTGCACAATTCGCGCATGGGAATTTCTGCACATCCGCGCATGGGAATTTTTGCACAATCTGCGCATGGGAATTCCTGCACAATCCGTACATTGGAATTCCTGCACATCCGCGCATGGGAAACTCACGTTGCGTCTTCAGTACATGCGCATAGAAAGACTACGCGCATGACACGCTCGGAGTCAAAGAATGCATTGCCGGGACTTCACGGCGCATGGCCTCTCTGTGCATGGCCTCCCGGGCGCATGGGGGTCATCGTCCCCGAACAGCAAGTTCAGCCATGAAAGTCCTAAAAACTTGCTATGGCCATAACTTCCTCATCCGAAGTCGAAATCAAGCGGTTCAAAAGCCAAAATTGGGTAGATTGAATTTCTTACAACATGGAACCATTAGATTTCGAAAATAACCAAGTTTTAGAGGTCAAAACCAAGAAAAACTAAAAAAAATACAAACTTAGATCTACAAGAATCCATCCATCAAATCCAAAAATGTCAAGTTCTAAAGAGGCTTAGAATCAAGTAAGGAAGAGAATGGAACAATAAAACTTGAGATCCATCATGAAGCAAGTTGCACTTGCCTAGGCTTGGTAGGTGGAAGGAGTAAATGAAGAAGATGAAGAAGTAAATGCAAAATAATGGAGGAGAGAGAAGAAGTTGACTTATATAGCAACCCCTCTCATCTCAACCCAAAATAAACCAAACCAAGCCAAGCCAAGCCAGTCATGTTGAACCAAGTTGAACCAATCAAGTCAAGATTTAAACCAAGGCTAAGCTAAGCAAGATACGTCAAAATACTGACCACCTGACAATTGTCAGAAATTCGTATACGTATCCTGAAAAATACGTATAACGGGAAACGAGAGTGACAACTCTACCCACCTTAAAAGAATTCTGTCCTCGGAATTTAATCAAGAGGCTAGAGATGTTGGGACAAGCTATACTAATCACAAGCAATATATGACTAAGCAATCAATCATACAATCATTCATGCAAGCAAGGAATTAAAGCATAAGGCATATTATACCTTATGATTCAAACAGGTGTGGATATCGCGATCAGATATCATCCTCACGCTCCCATGTTGACTCACCCAAAGAGTGATGACCCCAAGCAACACGGACTAGCTTAATAGTCTTATTCTTGAGTGCCTTCTCTCTTCGGTCCAATATGGATACGGACCTTTCCTCGTACGAAAGGTTGGTACCAACAAACAATTCCGAATGATCAAGGATATGGCTCGGATCCGGAATATACCGTCGCAATTGGGATACATGGAATACGTCATGTACCTCACACAACGACGGTGGAAGAGCGAGACGATATAACACATCACCTACTCGCTCGAGAATGTCAAACGGCCCTATATACCTAGGACTAAGCTTTCCCCGTACGCTGAATCGAATGACGCCACGGGTAGGCGAGATCCTAAGGAATACGTGGTCGTCGACAGAGGACGCCGATAAGAATTGGCCCAATGACGCTGACGATCTTGTGCAACTCGAAGATGATCTCTGATTCGTCTGACCACCTCGATAGTCTGTGAAATCATTTCTGGACCAAGCATCTGCCTCTCGCCCACATCATCCCAGGCTAAAGGAGATCTGCACTTCCTGCCATACAATGCCTCGAAAGGTACCATCAGAATACTAGCCTGGAAACTGTTGTTGTACGAGAACTCCACTAGGTGCAAGTGATCTTCCCACGAACCACCGAAGTCAAGTGTACATGATCTTAACATATCATCGAGAGTCTGAATCATGCGTTCTGACTGACCATCTGTCTGCGGATGATATGCTGAACTGAACTTGAGACGAGTCTCCAAACTCTCTTGAAGACTCTGCCAAAAGTGCGAGGTGAATCTTGAATCTCTGTCTGATATGACACTAACTGGCACTCCATGCAATCTGACTATCTGCCTAACGTACATCTCTGCAAGCTGACCCGTTGACTGGCCAATTTTGAAGGGAATAAAATGAGCTACCTTCGTGAGCCGATCAACTATAACCCAGATAGCATCTCTCCCAGCTGGAGATTTAGGTAATCCAGTTACAAAATCCATGGTAATGTGCTCCCATTTCCATTCTGGGATCGGTAAAGATTGAAGAAGTCCAGCTGGTCTCTGATGTTCAGCTTTAACTTGTTGGCAAACTAAACAACGAGAGACAAACCGGGCTATCTCCTTTTTCATACCATTCCACCAAAAATGCTGACAGATATTACGATACATCTTCGTGCCATCCGGATGAATTGAATACTGCGAACTGTGAGCCTCTGTCATGATCTCCTGTCTGATATCACCACTAGGTACACAAAGATGCCTTCCATGTCGGAGAGGACCATCTTCGGGTATGCATAACTCTGTTCTCCTTCCTGCTTCACATTCCGCCCTAAGCCGCTGAAGCTTAGAATCTGTTGATTGAGCTATCTTAATCCTCTCAACTATGCTGGACTGAACTTGCATGCTGGCCATCAATGCCACATTGGTAGGAAGAATAACTTTAATACCCATCTTCTGAAGATCTGCTAACAACTCTGACTGTGCTGTTAGAAAATAAACTCCGGCTCTTCTGCTCAACCCATCTGCAACTACGTTGGCCTTCCTAGGATGATACTGCAAGTTGATGTCGTAATCCACAAGTAGCTCTAAACACCTCCTCTGACGCATGTTAAGATCCTTCTGAGTGAACACATACTTAAGACTCTTGTGGTCGGTGAAAATCTCCACCCGATCTCCATATAAGTAATGCCTCCAAAGCTTAAGTGCGAAGACCACCGCTGCTAACTCCAAGTCGTGGGTTGGGTAATTCCTCTCAAGATCACGAAGCTGACGTAACGTATAAGCTACTACCTTCCCATGCTGTATCAGGACACATCCTAATCCCTTGCCGGATGCATCGCTATAAACTGAAAATCCTCCAGTCCCATCTAGAAGCGTAAGAATGGGTGTCGTCATCAATCCTTGCTTCAACTTCTCAAATGAACTCTGACACTCTACTGTCCAAGCAAACTGCACATCCTTGCGGGTCAACTGCGTCAATGGTGCTGAAATTCGAGCAAAGTCTGATACGAACCGCCGGTAATAGCCGGCCAATCCAAGGAAATTGCGAACCTCTGCTACGGTACTAGGAACTGGCCACGTCTCTATGGCAACTATCTTCTGGGGGTCCACTTCCACTCCACCTCTGGTGATGATGTGACCTAAGTACGAAATACGATCAAGCCAAAATTCGCACTTACTGTACTTCGTGTACAACTGGTGCTCTCTGAGAATCTGAAGAACCACACGGAGGTGCTGCTCATGCTCTGCCTCATTCTTGCTATAGACCAAGATGTCGTCTATAAATACTATCACGAACTGGTCCAAATAGGGCATGAAGATACGATTCATAAGGTCCATGAATACGGCTGGTGCATTGGTCGCTCCAAATGGCATAACAAGGAACTACCAATGCCCATATCTAGATCTGAAGGCTGTCTTCGGGATGTCTTGCTCTCTGACTCTGATCTGATGGTACCCCGACTGCAAGTCAATCTTCGAGAATACTGCTGCCCCACTGAGTGGATCAAATAAATCATCTATCCTAGGTAGGGGATATATGTTCTTTATTGTTACAGAGTTCAAGGTACGATAATCTACAAATAACCTTGACGTACCATCCTTCTTTTTCACAAGAAGCATCGGGGCTCCCCAAGGTGATCCACTAGCACGAATGAATCCCTTGGTTCTGAGTTCTTCAATCATCTTGTACAGGATCTCCAACTCTGATGGTGCCATTCTGTAGACTCTCTCTGATACTGGTGTCGTCCTTGGAATCAAGTCGATAGTGAACTCTATCTCTCTCTCTGGTGGCATGCCTGGAAGCTCTTCGGGAAACACATCAGAAACTCTTCGACGACTCTGGGAAACTGAACTGCTCCTGTTACTGCCATCCGCAATACTGGTGGAGAAGGTTTTACTTCGCCTTTGGAAAACGAAAACTCTTCTTCGTCGGAAATACAAAAAATAATCCTGCCAATATGGTAGTCTATTCTTGCGTATTGATCCTTCAACCAATCCATTCCTATGACCATATCATAATCGGCCATCGAAAATTCTATAAATATAGCGGGAAACTCTCTACCGCTAACTATAATTCGACACGAGGAAAAGACTCTATCTACTCCCACAAAACCGCTACCAGTAAGTATATTGAGCCTCACTGACAATGACTCGAGCTCCAGTCCTATCCGTGTAGCGAATCGTACAGACATAAATGAATGCGATGTACCCGAATCAAATAATACTGATGCTGGAAAAGAGTTGACGAGAATGGTACCTGCCACCACCTCATCTGAGGCCAATTCCTCCTCTACGGTCAAAGCCATCGCTTGACCTTGCCCTCTGGGTGCTGCTCCCCTCTGCTGGAAACCTCTCTGGCGGTTCTGGTTCTAAGCTTGGACCTGGGCATACTGTTGCGGCATTTGCTGGAAAGCTTGGGCCTGAGGCGGCAAGGGCCTCGGGAACTGGTGCTGCTGCTGAACTGGAGCTGGTCCCCTAACCGATGGACTGGTTAGGGTTGATGATGAACTGGCCCTGTGCAGACAGGACCCTATCATGTGATCCGATGCCCCACAAGCCAAACACAATCCCTGTGCTCTGTGACACTCTGAAACAACGTGTCCTGGCTTCCCATAATGAGTGCAGCCCATTGCGGAAGACTGCTTCTACTTTTGAGGGTACGTCGGTGTCGAGTGCTGAACCGACGAAACTGTAGTCACCCTCCTAGGGGCTCCAATGGTCAAAGCCCTAGCTGCCGGGGCTGGTGTTGAAGAATGGGACATTTGCACATGGGACCTCTTCCGACCTCCGGTTCGGTCCACTATCCTCTGAGAAGTATACTCATGCCTCTTTGCTGCTCGCAAGACGGCATCAAATGTCTGGTGCTCGAACTGTTCCACTGCTAGAATGATCTCTAGGTGGAGTCCCTGCTGGAACCGCTGGGCTCTGTCCAATTCGGTCGCTACCAAGGTGGGGGCAAACCGACTAAGCCTAGAAAACTCGACCGCATATCCATCGACCGTCCTTCCCATCTGCTTGAGATTGCCAAATCTGGTCTGCAGATCATACCGAGCTACTGCATCAAAGTACTTGATCTGAAACTTGTCACTGAATATCGCCCATAAGACAGGCGTCGCCAATCCAACTGCTTGCATCGCCCACCAGCTGCGGGCTAAGTCCAACAACTGTAGGCGCACAATGGCTACCTTCTCTCCCTCGGGAATCCTAGCTGCCTCTAGGATTACTTCTGTGTCCTGAAGCCATGCATCAGCAGCGATAGCATCTTCACTGCCGTCAAAGAAAGGAGGGTTCAGACGCTTGAAGCTGTTGACCGTGTTGTTCCCTGGGTAACCAACTCTGCCCATGGCATCTTGTACTGTCTGGTGCAGGGCATCGCCCCGACGATTTTGAGATGCAAGCAATTCCCTGATGAGACCCACCAGGGTTCCATTATCAGGCTCTGCAGGCTGGACTGGTTGAACTGGGGGCTCTGGGTCCCCGGAATGCATGACTCGGGAGGCCGCCCCAGAGTGCTGGGCTTGGTCTTCAGGTTGCTGCTGGTCCACTGGAGGTGCTCCGTCTTGCTGATCGGTAGGACCAGGGAAAATGCTGCTGAAAAAATGACATAGGGAACAATAAGGAAGGACCATGATAGATCGAGGATATAAACATGTGATCAGGTCAAGATTTCGGAAAGATTAGAAGACACGAGTAGAGATCGAGGGCGAGTGCTGATTGAGACATCTATCCGGTAAAACCCTCACACATCTTGATTTACAAGACCTGCATGGGCCACCACTTAAACCGTGTCATGCCCCACAACCAGAATACTGGAGAGCGGGGGACAGACACAGCCAGCTACGTACATTGAAGTATAATCTACCTCGATATACGGTCACGGCTGTCTAGATGTATGAGGGTTTATCTACAAGCCAACAGTCTCTTAGGGTCATAAAAAGCCTAATGTCTCAATCTCAAGCAAGTAAGTAAATGTTACAAGATGTTAGATCATCAGACATACAAGGTAAGGTATCCCAAATATTACATATTTAGATGATCATGAAGCTAGTCATACAAAATGAGAAGACTAGCAAGAGTTTCAGTCATACATGATCAACCCTAGGATTTGTCAATCATGTTATAGCCCATAGGCAGACAGTAAGTAAAGTTGCAAACGAGCTAACACTTGCTCGACGGCTAAATACCTCAAAAGAATATTTTTACAAGAGAGTGGGAGAGCAAAATAAGAACCCACTCGTTGCCAGTGTTGCGCCTAGTGGTCACCATCTGGCAGGAAAGCTGGAGGATCCTCGAGTCCTACTCCGAAATCTGGCTATACAAAACCAGCTGGGTCAGACCCCAGAAAGAGCAAGTGCCACAAGGGAGGCTTCACTTAGGAACTAAAACCAGCAAGTTAGAACACAAAGCATAATAATAACAAGAAAACCAGAAACAGGATAGTAGGGTGATAAACGATAAGACTGGAAACCAAGTTACAATCCGAAAACCAAACAAGGACCGGGGTTGTAACCCTTCGCCTGAACAGAACTTAGTCTCTAACCAATTATCGACAAGAGTACAGCATGAACAAGCATGTGCTAAAATAATCATAGACTGGCATTGCTTAGACAAGACTAGACTAGACTACATCCATCAATAACGACCAAGCAAAGAGTACGGCTTGATACTTTAACTAGCTAGGGTTATCACAAGCCTAGTTACTAGCAAGATGCAAGAGATGTTTTTGCAGTCACAAGCCCTGCAGCTATCCAGGTTATCCAGGCGAGGTTCATTTAAGAGTTATCAAGAATTATTAGGTGGCTTAGTGTGCAACACATGATAGTGTGCATAGAACTTGTTTCATGAAGTGCTCTACATGACAGTGGGCTGGAAATGTGCCCTACTCGATGGCATGCTACAAGAACCTCAGGTGTGGTTGGGATAACGGGATCGCCTATAACAGGAAACATCTCCTTATATGAACTACTTGATCAATCTAGTCATTAACTTAGTCAGATTCAGTATAAATCCCTGACCGTGGGAAATCAGAAATTCATGTCCTAGACATGATGCAAGACGAAACATGTAGCTTATACAGGCACAATCAAGAAAGTCACCTACGGTGTCAAGACAAGAGTTACTTAGCAAGGCATATCGAGATTATCATGTTAGGTTACTTTGTCAAGTCAAGAGTGCGTCACAACGGACCACCATCAAGAATTATCATGTCCAGTTACTTGTTAAGAGTGCACCACAACGGGTCACTATCAAGAATTATCATGTCCACTTGATACTTGTCAAGAGTGCATCTTAACAGGCCACTATCGTGTTCTATCCTTACATTATCATGAATGAGAGAAACTTGCATAAAATAACTAGTGACATATTCTTGAAGCCAAGGAAAAGATCTACAACTTTTATGTTTTGAGTTTTTCAAGATTCTAGCAACAAAACAACCTAAACAGGCAAAAATAGTGAAATAGAGCAATTCCGGCGCATGGGATTCCTGCACAATCCGTACATGGGAATTCCTGCACAATCTGCGCACGGGAATTCCTGCACATCCGCGCATGGGAATTCTTGCACAATCCGCGCATGGGAATTCCTGTATAATCCGCGTATGGGAATTCCTGCACATCCGTGCATGAGAATTCCTGCACAATCCGCGCATGGGAATTCCTGCACATCCGTGCATGGGAATTCCTGCATAATCCGCGTATGGGAATTCCTGTACAATCCGCGCATGGGAATTCCTCCACATCTGCGCATGGGAATTCCCGCACAATCGGCACATGGTAATTCCTACACAATCCGTGCATGTGAATTCATGCACAATCTGTGCATGGGAATTCCTGCACATCCGTGCATGGGAATTCCTGCACAATCCGCGCATGGGAATTCCTGCACATCCGTGCATGGAAATTCCTGCACAATCCGCGCATGGGAATTCCTGCACATCCGCGCATGGGAATTCCTGCACAATCCGCGCATGAGAATTTCTGCACATCCGCGCATGGGAAACTCACGTTGCATCTTCAGTACATGCGCGTAGAAAGACTACGCGCATGACACGCTCGGAGTCAAAGAATGCGTTAACGAGACTTCACTACGCATGGCCTCTCGGCGCATGGCCTCCCGGGCGCATGGGGGTCATCGTCCCCAAACAGCAAGTTCAGTCATGAAAGTCCTAAAAACTTGCTATGGCCATAACTTACTCATCCGAAGTCGAAATCAAGCGGTTCAAAAGCCAAAATTGGGTAGAATTGAATTTCCTACAACTTGGAAGTATTAGATTTCGAAAATAACCAAGTTTTAGAGATCAAAACCAAGAAAAACCAAAAAAATTACAAACTTAGATCTACAAGAATCCATCCATCAAATCCAAAAATGTCAAGTTCTAAAGAGTCTTAGAATCAAGTAAGGAAGAGAATGGAACAATAAAACTTGAGATCCATCATGAAGCAAGTTGCACTTGCCTAGGCTTGGTAGGGGGGAGGAGTAAATGAAGAAGATGAAGAAGTAAATGCAAAATAATGGAGGAGAGAGAAGAAGTTGACTTATATAGCAACCCCTCTCATCTCAACCCAAAATAAACCAAACCAAGCCAAGCCAAGCCAAGTCAAGTCATGTTGAACCAAGTTGAACCATTCAAGTCAAGATTTAAACCAAGGCTAAGCTAAGCAAGATAAGTCAAAATACTGACCACCTGACAATTGTCAGAAATCCGTATACGTATCCTGAAAAATACGTATAACGGGAAACAGGAGTGACATGGGTAGGTAAGGTTATATATATATATATGTCATACGTCTAAGGATTTAGGTTTGTTAATGGTGTACATATATGTGTTTTATACGCTATGGGTTATAGGATATCATGGGCTATGGGTATGATGAGTGGAGTATATATATGGTATCCTAGGATGATTAGCCTATGGTATAGCCTAAGGTATCCTAGCGTATATAGCCTATGAGCTATTATAAGTTGTATACCCTAGATATTAACCCACTAGGCCTATGTAACCTTGTTGACTAGAGTTTGACCAAATCCTAGAGTTTGACCCAAGTTTGACTTAGTTGACTAAGAGGGTTGACCAGAGTTGACCAAGAGTTGACTTTGACCTAGATTGACTTAGTATCATGTGGATTGTATTGTAAACTTCAATTATTGTAATTTAAACTCTTTATAACCTGTATTGCTCTAAATAGGACTCTATGACTCCAGTTTGGATATCTCTACAAATCAGTTGTTCAGGTTATCAGGTGAGTACATTCTCTAATCGTTTCATTCATGATAGTATCTATATTGCCTGCTTTAGACTACTTTACTTGATGCTGTCACGTTGTTAACACGGATTGCTACTATATAGATCTTTTTATGAGATGTTATCCCCAGCGGGTGCATCGGGTATTTCATGTTCATGTACTTTATCATGTGCATCATGTACTCCTTGTACTCGTAATATTTCATGTACACTCATGTGCTCTCATGTACTCTCATGTTCACATATTCTTCATGTAAAACTAACTATCATGTACGTAACGTAACTTGACTAGATCCTTGTGTATTGATTAGGGTAGGGGTGAGTAGAAGTGGTTATATGATCAATTCCAAGTAGTATTCATCATGTACAACTCTGTTAACTTAGGCATGTGCAACTCAAACCGATTACATAACCATCTTGTGCTCTAAATCACTTATATTTCCTTGCAGTTCTTATTTTCTATACAACTTTCATGTACTCAGATTTTTCTATTTATCTATTCATGTACACCTCTCTACAGCATATTTATGTACTTTACGCTCTTCATGTACATCTCTCTACAGCGTTTCATGTATTTTATGCTACTGCTCGTTCTATATTTCCTGTTATGTTTTGGATCTGTTTCAGAGATATGTGCTCGTTCCCGTCCTGACATGATAACGTTAAAATTTTTACAGATAACTTGGAGGATAACAGCTAGCCTAAAGGACACCAGTAGTGCTTGGAGTAGACTGCTAGAATTATTGGGTTGTGTCTTTTAGTTCTGGTTTATATTTGAGTTGTACTCTGTTTGGTGTTAATAACACTTAAACTATTTGAATCTGGTTGTATTAAACATTGTGTTCCTTCAACCTATTTCATTTCTGGTGTATCTCATTATGTGTTTTCATATCTATCTTATCGTGCTGATATCTGTCTTTAGATTTATTGAGTTGTATCTTCTGATATTGTCCTCTGTTCGGAGATTATAACTTATTAGTCAGAATTATTATATTGTGTTAGATGTTGTTGAGACCTAGGACAGCGTTCTACCGCGATACTGCGGCGTAGGCTGGACGTACCCACGGTCTCGTGCTCTTACACTAGGTGCGGGTCGTGACACATTTTTAGTGGTGGCCCTTGTGTGTCCTATCTACTGGAGGTGTAGCTACTACACCCTCGCCCGATGATCAGCTGCTTCGCAGAGAAGGCAATGTCCCAACCGCTTCCGACACACTAGCCATGTGTGCCCTATCTTCTGACAGTATCCACATGGTTGTTGAACTTGTCATTGATATGGTGAGGCCCTGGGAGGAAGCTGTGCCAGGAGTGTAAAAGTCTTCGTCTGAACATTAGAACGCTTGGACGGTCCCGAATGGCTCCCAAAAATGTTCTGGTCCCTCTTCAGACAGAACTCCATGTTGGCCTCAACTCGCTGAGCGATCACGATGGTCTCTCCGAAGGTCTTTGCCCCATTGGATATAACATACATACGGATCTCATAGGCTAAACCATGACGAAACCTCCTGATTCTCTCATCTAGGTCTCATACCATCCCCTCGACAAATCGGCTCAACCGACTAAACTCTGCAACATACTCATCAACTGTGCGGGTCCCTTGCTCGAGGGTCTGAAATAGCCTCTCCAATCTCTCTAGCTATGGCAGGATAGAATTTCTTCTTGAACAGCTCTACAAATCTAGCCCAAGTGAGTCCCGGTGCCGCAAGGTTCGGATCATTCCGGAACCAAGTCCTGGCTATGTCATGCATCTGAAATCCGGCTGCCTCCATCCTGAGGTCTTCTGGAAGTCTGGCTACTCGGAGTAGTCTCTCTATGTCCTCTAGCCACTCATCGGCATAAATGATGCCCTCCGTGCCATGGAAGTCTCAGAGAACAAGCCTCTTGAAGTCTAGGATAGTGTCTTCCTTGGGTAGTGTAGGTAGTGGTTGATGCTGGAATGGAGGTGGTATCTGTGGTGGTTCTTTGGGTAGAGTAGGTGGGGGCTGTGACTGTGGCTGTGGAGTGGTCTGTTGAGGCAGTGAGCTGATCAACTTCTCTATAGCAACTATGGTAGCCTGACGAGAACTCTCTATACCCTCTCGCAAAATAGTGGCCTGCTCCCTCTGAGCCTCAATCATGCCTTGGACTAACTCGAAGAGTTGGGCTCCTCCTAGGGAACCAGAAGGGTGCCTAGTCGAAGTAGCTCCCCCTAGAGATCTGGAAGTGCGCGTAGCGGAGGTAGCTCCTTGGGTAGGAGGCGGAGGATAGGTCCTTGTTTGCTCTTGACCTACTAGAGGGAAGAGGATGCTCTTTCAGACATGGCCGCACTAGGGGTGCGGGCATGCGGCGGTATTCCTTTTTCCACTTTCTGAAATGGAGGAAGAGAAGTAAGTGTCCAATCGTGTGATGTGTGCAACATAAAAGCATAAAGTGAATACAATCATGAAATCCATAATCGATCCTATGTTGTGATGAGTTCCTAAAGACCTGCATGGGCCACCACAAAAACGTGTCACGACCTGCTCCCGAATAATCGGGTACGATTCGGATCACACCCGGCCTACACTGTCATAGACAGCAGTAGTCAGTTGTCTAGGCCTTATATCACATCAAATTATATTATTGATTACTCTATCACAGTATCTGTAGTACGTGCCCTGTCACAAGATCACCACATCATCCACTATTTGCAGTTATTATAGGCCTTTTACAATGAATCTCCAGAGACAGATCCGGTAAAGAATAAGGGCAACTCTATAAATCTGCAATATAATGTCATCCCAACTCAACAGTCCTATACAATCATTTAAAGTCCCTCAGGATAAGTCTCTTGGTCCTGGCTAGCCTCTAGAGTGGTCTCCAACAGCGGGTCCCCCGTGATCCATTGTAATAAGGATATGCTATCTCAGTCTCACCTGTAATGTCAACGATCCAGTCAGAAAAGGAGCAAAATACAGTGTAACTCAATAATACTTACCAACGCGATACAAAGAAAGTAGGTAAAGCAAGAACAAGTAAATAACAAATAAATATGAGAAATAATCATAACATGCACTAGCTACGTGAACATGTGTAGTTAGACACCATTAAGCATGTAGGGGCTAAATATGTATCAAGCATGTCAAGGAATGATATGTTGTCAGTCACGCATGAATCAGGCATGACTATTGACAATGCTATTAGTCATGTATGAAATGGACATCAGGCATATTAAAAATAATATGCCATCAGACACGAAAATTTGTCCAAGGCTAGGTATACTACATGCCTTATGAGTGTCCACCCTCCCGACACAAGACACAGAAAACATGCAAGAAAATGAAGTAAATCAAATGCATAACATGGTGTGACTATGCATGAAAGTTGTTAAGTAACATTGAGATACATGTACTTGCCTTTCACCAGAAAATGATAATGTCTTCTAAATCACCTAAGATAGGGAATAGAATTTAGAAAATATTAAAATAATTTATAGATTTATCCTAAAATAACTTCTCGCTAAATCCTTTAATGACTAAAAATCATTAACTATTTCTATTTATTAATTATTAGCTAAATACTCACCAATTAGCCCTTGCTTAAAGTAAGTAATTACTAACTAAGTATCACCAACCTCAACTATTGGTTGGCCCAAGAGGCTGTAAGCCCATACTAGTCTAACTTTGGGATGGTCTAGACATTTTCCCAAACTAAATGGGGTTCAGTTCTTGGGCTAACAGCCCACAGATATTAACTTTAATTCTTATTTAAACCCTAAAGCCCAATCCATTGGACTGATCCAACAGTCCAATATGTTTTTCCTGGGCTGGCCCATCACTCATCTTATGAAAACCTGTATTAAAATCTAACCCAAGCCTAAAGCTTAGGCCCTGGTTACTGAAATCAATTAAACTACTAACCCAATCTTACTTCCAACGGCTACTGCACAGTAACCAAATTTGAAATCAACCAATCCCGCTATTGACCAACCTATGTATGGACATGGAAACCAAATTAAATAAACACTGGATAAAGCCTGCCACTCTCGTGTCCCAGCACCCGTACCTAGACGTTGAGAACTCAAGCATGTGTCGTCGGTTGGGGTCGACTACTCTAGATCTTTATAATTTTAATGAAACATCATACATGGGTAACAAAGAGTACAACTATCCATGTCCCCGATGTCTGACACCTTCGTTTTTGTGTCCAGAACCCGAGATGAACCTAGCTCGAACATTTATCGCACAAGAGAAGCAAGATTAGGGAAGAGGTTTAGAACGATCATCCTTATTTCAAGGAATGATTTTAAATCAAGAAAGGGAAAAACAAGGATTAGGGATCCAAGGAATAACCAGGAATTTCTCATCGATTCAAATTCTCGTTCGTCGATCAGTTCGAGTTCTGTTCCACTCTTCTTGTTCGACCTAGTGCCATCACAAGTCCAAAAAGGGACCGATCAAGACTCAAGCAATTTGAAGAAACAATCAATCGAGGGTTAGAAATCTTGAAGTATGGATAATGAACACACCATTGTCAAGGAACACTATCAAGAAGTTTGCTGTTATCACCAGAGAAACAACTTGCCGAGGATCGATCTTGAGTTCTCCTTGCGTCCCGAGATGAAATTACTTATCAAAGATCCGATGGACCAAGAGTTCGTTCCTTCACAAAGAAAAAGAAACGACTCAACCGATTCTTAGATCGAGCATCAATCTGACAAGAAAGGAGAGTAGTAGAGAATTCATGGAAGAATAGCGACTTACCAATGAAAGACTGATTAGGTGATCGTCGGAGTTTGCTCGCCACGCCACTGTGACGCGGTGAATCACAGCCGCCGACACAATTACTGCTCCCTCACAGACAAATGGTCGAACTCCTCGTCATCGACTCGATGCCACGTCGAGAGGGGATGAACTTGTCGAGCCTTCACGGAGGAGTCATGGCAGTCGCCTTGGCCGATGATCACGAGCACTGAAGAAGAAGAAGAATTGGACGGAGATTTAAGAATTCGATAGGGCTCCGCCACAAGAAATGGGAGTAAAGAAACAGAGTGCTTGACTCTGCTTATATAGAGTTTAAGAATTGAAATATTGGAATTACAAATATAATTCCCTATTTGAATTAGCAATTCAGTAAATTGCAAAACTAAATAAAAACTGTTATAACTAACCGAAGTTAGTTAGAGTTTGTTACAACTAACTAGTGGGTTAGTGGAAGTTAGTTAGGGTGGTTGTAACTAACTAGTAGGCTAGTGGGAGGTAGTTATAAGTAGCTAGTGGTTGTTAGGAATTGGTTATAACTAACTAAGGAAGGTAATTAGTTACAACTAACTAGTCTATGTACTAAAATAGAGTCTAGGAATTTCTCCATGACTAGGCACATGTCTATAGGAATTTACTAGAATGCAACTTTTCACCCTATTTTACCAAATTACCTTCCCTAGTTAAATGCCAAACAAATAATTAGAAGGGAACAATGGGCTTTATTTGGAAGTGAGGTTACATTGAGATCCTCCCAAGTCTCGATCGAGCAGAATCTATTCTCCTTCTCGATGCACCGACGGCACCACCACAGCATAGCAACATCAGTGAAATAAAGGGACGTTGTTTTTACCTCATCGGCCTCTTCCTTGATTTGAACTGCCTTAAGGTATTATTTGATGTTCCAGATGAAGTTATCCACTTCCTTTGCGTCTCGCACGCCGTTGAAGGATTTGGGTTCTGAATACTTCACTTTCGAAGTCGCCTCCCTCCTCGGAGACCCTCCACCAGCAATGGCCTTCTCGAGGATCGTCGTCTTGGTTTAAGCTCCTCATGCAGTTTAGCAATCTCCGCCTTTGTAGCCTGGCGTTCCTTCTGGAACTCGGCTTGCATCTCGCGAAGTTGCTCTCGGAACAATGCCATAGCATAACTAATATTAGTCTATAACCCATGGACTAACTCCTCGTCAGCCGTATGATTTTGCTCACCATCTAACTCAATGTCTGTCACACCCTTCTCCAATAGATCCATACGGGACGCCAACTCGCTGAAGAACAGGTAGGCAACCCTAGAGGGGGTGAATAGAGTTTATAACAATAATGGCCAAATAAAAATTAAACTCTTTTCACCAACAGTAAATAATCAGAGTAGTAAATGCGAAAATAAAAAGATTAAGAGAGCATACGCAAACACAGTCGTTTTTAACCTGGTTTCCCTCGTGGAGGACTAGTCCAGGCCTGAGAACTCTAGCTCGGGATTAAATCTACTATTTGTGAAATAGTAGTTACACCCCGTGCCTTTTCTTCAGAAGAGCACGTCAACTTCTTACAAAGATCATTGTGGCGATGCTTGGAATTTTCCAAGCGACTTTCTTGACTCTTGCACAAAGTCCTAACTGAATAGCACTGAGCACTTTTACGCTTAGGAAGCTTGTGGCTAGTAGATGAGAAGGTTAAGGCTTGTATGAGGCTTATAGAGAAGAGAAGAGAAGAGAAGAGAAGAGAATTGGATGATTGAAAATGAGAGAATTCAAGGCCTATTTATACTAGTAGGGATAGGCAGAATTCGGCCAAAATTTTGTGTCAAGAATTCAAATTTTTGGCCGTTGGACAACTAGTATACAGCAAACCCTAAAAATTAGGGTCCTGTAATTTAGGGAACAGAGTTCGGCCCAAACTCTGTGTGGAGGCAGAATTCGGCCCGAACTCTGTCTACATGTTGACAGAAAGTTCAATGGGCCTATGTGGGCTAAGTTTGGCTTTGGTGGAGCTTTGGGTTTATTTTTGGGGATAAAGGTTAAGCCAAGAATACCCAGTGCTACTCAGTTTACATTTAGCTAGACTCAACAAATGTAAAATAGTACAGACTCCAAAAACGAGTACGCTGCAGGAGAGAGAGACGACGTCCATCTTGTACTGAGTTATGTCTTGATGTGTCATATTGAATTATGACAAGTATCATATTGTCAATTTATCAATATTTGGTTGACTGTGATCCAGTTTGGGTCAACAATCTCCACCATATTGATAATTGACAAAAATGATATTTGTATATTCAATGTTCATACTTTGACACAGGTTGAAAGTGGTAGATAAGCATTGAATGCAGTAGCTCCCCCGTAAAAGTAGCTCCCCCATAAACATAGCTTCTCTGTAAAGCAATGTGCCTTATCCTGATATACATAATCTCCTCCAAAAACATAGATATCACACAATATGATAGAAATATGAATGAATATCAAATAGATCTTCCCCTTTTGGCATTTATCAAATATGAATATCAAACACAGACATGCAGAAAACTGTATAAAAGATTAACTAGCAAGCACACAATATAGGTCAAAAGAGAATAATATGATAACCACAGATAGAATCTAAAGATCCACATAAACTAAAAATGTACTGATACAAGAAAATGAAACTACATAATCATAAGTCCAAAAAGCATAAAACTAAACAAGATCATCAGCAGTAGCAGTAGCAGCAGCAGGTACGGAACCGCATCCATCATGGAGTACGAGACGGTCCAGCGGCATCAGATGGATCAGTATCAGAACAACGAGGATCCACAAAAGCTGCATCCGGATCCAGATATCGCATGACCCAAGGTCGTCGATACGGTAACCGTCGCGAGATGGATCCCGCTCCATAGGAAGGGGCATAGTGGGATGCTGAGACATGGTGTACCGGATGTCATGCAATGAGTTGCTGATGGCACTTATCTGCAAAGTGGTACGATAGTCGAACTGGATCCATCGGTCGTCCTCCAACATGAAACGATCACGAAGCATGGTCTGGATAGACTCAAGAGTAGCAGGAGGTACGGGCACAGGTTGCCCAAAAGCAGGTGCATCAGCCTGAGCATCAGACCCAAAATGCTCGGACTCAGCGGGAGACTCGACAGCTACTAGAAGCCGCCTTACCTTAGACAGGAAGGCAGGGGCTGGAAGGAACTAGCACTCATCCAGAGGAACATGGAACGCACGAAAAACCATTGGCAAATAAAGAGCATAGACCAATGATTTAGGCCTCTTCCGTGCACTAATCATCCAGTCCATCATAGTGCACGGAAGGTCGAACGGGACATGGAAGTGAAGATGATACAAAGCAGAAATCTCAAAATAAGAAACTTCATCAGTCGATCCTGCTTTAGGTAAGATCGTGGAGAAGACGATATGATGAAGCTCGTAGAAATAGGGGTTAAGGAATTTAGCAAGTAACTTGCGTGGACGTGTGTTTCGAGTACACAAATCGTCCTTAAAACTCTCAAGGGACGACCCATCGGGAAATTGAAACTTGCGAGCATCGACAAGTTTCTCCCAAGAGTTAGGTTCTAGAATCTCGAGATATTCCGCAAGTTCAAAATCATCGAAAGAGATGTCGATTCCGGTAACACGAGAATAGATTTGTGTCATCAAAAGTGAGATTGCAGTAAAACATTTGAATAGCATTCAAGTATATAAGTGAATTTGTAGAAACTAACTCATCGAGACAAAGATCATGAAACAAAGAGTCGTATCTAGAAAATATCGTAAAATTGATGGGATGACCCGCGTACACACTCCTTGACTGAAAGTCATTGAACCATTCATTGGAGGCTTCTAATGAAACAAAAATGTTGTCAATGAATGTGTTGGGGTCATTAGGTGGTGGTGGATTGAAAAGTGGATGAATGGGTTGAACATCTTGAGGAGGAGGGTTAGATGAGGAAGCACCCTCGGTTCTAGCCCTTTTCCCCTATTGAACAACCTTGCTGTCATTAAAAAATGAAAGGAATTTAAAATTGAGATGGAGAAAAAAAAAGAGTTATACCTCAAGAGAGTAGTAGAATATGGAAGAGAATTATCCAAATGCTATGCTCCTTGAGTTTGGGGAAGAAAACCACACTAGATAGAGAATTCTAGGGTTAGGGTTTGGAGAGGATGAAGTTGGAGAGGTTTTAGAGGAGGTAATAGAGAGGAGAGAGAAGGAAATCCCAAAAATATGAAAGGGGGTTCGGCTGGTCGGGTTGATCCTGGACCATAGGATCAAAATAGATGGATGGCTGAGAGCAATTGGGAGTTCTGGAATGACCAGACCGAATTCGGCCCGAACTCTGTGTGAGGCAGAGTTCGGCTCGAGTTCTGGGTTCTGGGACCAAAACTCAAAACAGTTTAAAAATGGCCAAGTTTGAGAAAATTGAATGGAGGGATAAAGATTAAAAAATTGCCAAGTTGAAAAAAATTTGAATTAAAAGAAACCATGAATGGAATAAATGTAAATGAAGTTAGAAAATCTTGAATGAAGCAAGTTATAAATGAAATTTAACCATATAATAAACAAGGATTTATGACACAAATTATTACGATGAAACTGTCATGGGGTAGCTGTAGGGGCCGGATCCCAGCTAGCGGTAGTCCGAAGACTAGTGCACCGTGTCGCTTAGGCTTTTACGTCTTGTTGTCAGAAGGACCCTTTCGGCTTATACCCATAGCAAAGTCATCATAAAGAAACATGACATAATCGATATTTACGCAGGCCAATTTAATGAATAATCGTTTCATCCGAAATTTCTAATTCACGACAAAGAAAGTTGAATCGCTCTTCGGATAGTGGTTTTGTAAAGAAATCTGTCAGCTGATGATCGGTGTCAATAAATTCTAAATTTATAGTGCCGTATTGTTGATGATCATGTAGAAAATGGTAACGAATTTTATTGTGTTTCGTGCGTGAGTGACATATAGGGTTCTTAGTAAGGTTGATAGAGCTAGTGTTATCACAGAATATAGGAATGTGCATAAAAGATAGGTTGTAGTCTGCAAGGGTTTGCTTCATCTACAGAATTTGTGTACAACAACGACCAGCTACGATGTATTCAGCTTCTGTTATGGATAGTACGACAGAATTATACTTCTTGCTAAACCATGAGACTAGAGCCTTGCCTAATAAATGACACGTGCCGCTCGTACTTTTACGGTCGACTTTGCATCCCGCAAAATCAGCATCCGAATAACCAATAAGGTCAACGGATGTGGATTTGGGATACCACAAGTCCACTGTAATAGTACCCTTAAGGTATCGAAAGATATGCTTAACAGCGGACATGTGTGATTCCTTAGGACTAGCTTGATAGCGAGCACACATACAAACACTAAACATGATATCGGGACTAGCAGTTAGGTAAAGTAGACTACCAATCATACCTCGATACTTACGTTGGTCAACAGGTTTGCCGCTTTCATCAGGTTCCAGCCTGGTCGTAGTAGCCATGGGAGTGCTGATTGGTTTGACGTTGTCAAGATCAAACTTCTTCAGCATATCTTTTGTGTATTTTGACTGGCTGATGAATGTTCCTTGCGAAGTTTGTTTGACTTACAATCCAAGGAAGTAGGTGACCTCCCCCATCATGCTCATCTCAAATTCGTTCTGCATACACTTAGCAAAATCTTGGCATAGATTTTCATTAGTGGACCCAAATATGATATTATCAACATAAATTTGAACTAAAAGAATGGTGTCTTGAAAACTTTTGATAAAAAGTGTAGTGTCAATCTTCCCTTTTGAAAAACTTTTATCTAGTAAGAAATTGCTTAGGCGTTCATACCAAGCTCTGGGGGCTTGTTTGAGGCAGTATAGCGCTTTCTTAAGCTTGAAAACATGGTCGAGAAATTTGTAATTTTCAAAACCAGGGGTTGTTTTACAAAAACTTTCTCCTTAATAAGAACCATTCAGAAAAGCACTTTTGACATCCATTTGAAAAAGTTTAAAATTCTGAAAGTTTGCAAAGGCATAAAGCATCCGAATGGATTCAAGTCTTACAACAGGAGCATACGTCTCATCGTAGTCGATACCTTCCTCTTGGTTATATCCTTGAGCTACTAGACGAGCTTTGTTGCGAGTGACTGAACCATCTTCATTTACTTTGTTACGAAAAATCCATTTAGTACCAATAATCGAATGGTTAGCTGGTTTAGGAACAAGTTCCTAGACCTGGCTTCTTTCGAATTGGTTGAGTTCTTCTTGCATAGCGGAAATCCAAAATTTATCATTAAAGCTTCTAAAACAGTTTTAGGCTCCATTTGCGAGATGAAAGCAGTACTAGTAATAGAATCTTTTAAAGATGATCGATCGAGTACTTACTCCGCGTGATACCTCACCTATTACCAAGTTTTCTGGGTGTGATGGCTTGAACTCGAACTTCTTCGGTAAGCCCTCCAGAGAATTGGTTGCAGGGGTGGTATTCATCGGCGTGGATGTTGATGGTTCAACATCATCGTCGGGGATATCTGTTGTACTATTTTCTTCATCAAAAGTCACATTAGTAGATTCTTCTACAATCATTGAGCGTTTGTTGAACACTCTATATCCCTTACTCTTGGCAGCATAGCCAAGAAAAATACCGTCGTCAACTTTGGCATCAAACTTGCCTAAGTTGTCTTTGGTATTTAGGATAAAACGGCGACAACCGAACACTCTAAAATATGAGACATTAGGAGTCCTACCAAACCAAAGCTCATAGGGTGTTTTCTTCGAAATAGGTCGAATAAGCACCCTATTTAAAACATGGCACGCTGTACTGACAGCTTCTGCACAAAAATATTTCTGAAGTGAAAATTTATTCAACATGACTCTAGCCATATCGCCAAGAGTCCTATTCTTCCGCTCCACAACACCATTTTGTTGAGGAGTTCTAGGACAAGAAAACTCATGATCAAAACCATTTGTTTCGTAAAACTTTTCAAAATCAGAATTTTTGAATTCGCCTCCATGATCACTTCAGATTCGAGTAATCATGTAGCCTTTTTCGTTTTGGACCTTTTTGGCAAAGATTTTGAAAACTGAAATAGCATCGCTTTTGTTTGAAAGGAAGAAAACCCAAGTAAATCTTCAAAAATCATCTACAATAACAAAAGCATAGAGTTTTCCACCAAGACTGGCTACTCTATTGGGACCAAATAAGTCCATGTGCAATAATTGCAAGGGTCTAGTAGTACTTACAGTGTTTATGGATTTAAAAGAAGATTTGGTTGCCTTGTTTAGTTCACATTTGGCACATACCGTGTCCTTCTTGAATATGATGTCGGACAGACCTCTTACTAGCTTCTTTGTCGATAGCCTGGACATAGTATCCATATTGGCATGACCAAGACGCTGGTGCCACAACAGTCTTTCATCCTTATGGGCGTAGAGGCATCTTCCTGCACTGTTAGTATTTCTAGATAGATAGAAAATATAAATGTTATCTTCTCTTATCCCTTCAAAAGTAATGTCTCCCGTTGACCTATCATAAATGTAGCATTTATTCTTTCCAAAGTTAATATCATATCCATGGTCAGTAAGATGGCTTATGCTAAGCAGGTTATGCTTTAACTCGGCCACTAAGCAGACATCCTTTATTACAGGAGAAGAAGGATAACCAATAGTACCATTACCTATGATGTAGCCCTTTAAATTGTTACTGAAGGATACATATCCTTCCCTCTTCATCGATAGTGATGCGAAAAGATTTGCGTCTCCAGTCATATGTCGCGAGCATCCACTATCGAGAATCCAATTGCATTAAGTTGAGGAAGGAAGGTCCACCTATATCACGAGTAGATGTGACTTTTGGTACCCAAGTTCTTGTGGGTCCTGAAATATTAGTCTTCGGTACCCATGCATACAGATTAATATCAACTAATTTTCTAATTCTACACAGTGGTGAGATATGACCATGTAATCCACGGTATGTGCAGGTAGCATGCCTATTTGTGTTAGGAATAGGTTGACAGTGATGTCGATATGCAGTATGGTGATAGTTATGTGGAACAGCAGGATTATGACTATATGTAGCAGCAGGATAATAGTTATGTGTATGTACAGTATGGTGAACAGCAGGATAGTGACTATGTGTAGCAGCAAAATAATAGTTATGAGTAGATTGAGAATGATGTCTACGTGCTACATGGGAATACATGTACATATAAGCATGGTTATGTGCTGCATGTGGGTGACGTGTTTTACTATTATGAGTGGTATTATGTTTTGTGTGTGTTTTGTGACTGTGTGATTGGGTTTGAGGTTGAGCAACATGTTTCCCCAATCTGATCTCTAATTTCTTAGAGACAGCACTTAGTTCATTGCACTTAGCATTCAGACCATCAATCTTAGCAATAGAGATCTTGTGTTTGTTCTTTTCTTCAGTAAGCTCTTTGTTGAGTGCTGAGATCTCACGTGTTTGCTTTTCAATAAGTGTTTCAGCATCATGTAAGCTTAATTTAAGCTTGAACACCTCATCAGTGACTTCCGTGGGTGGAGTGTCTCTAACATTATCAAGTAAAGAAGAAAGATTTTGAATCTCTATTTCATAGCCTTTGATTTTCTCCTTGGCGTGCTTATATTTACTAATGACTTTCTTGTGATCAGTTAGTAAGTCATTAAAAGCATCGCCAAGTTCATCAAATGTAAAGTCATCAAGAGTTTTGCTAGTTACCTTCTCGGATATTGCCATTAGGCAGACATTAGCAGTATCTCGAGGAGAGTCATCTTCTTCCTCAGAATTACTGGCTTCGTTTTCGTGCCAAATACTAGTGTTGGCGTACTTTCTCGAAGAAGGCTTCTTGTAGGGCTTCTCATATCGGTTACCTTTCTTTGCGAAGGGATAGTCCTTTCGAACGTGTCCAGTCTTTTTGCAGCCGTAGCAAGTTGGTTCTTCCTCGTCGTCTTCTTATTGTTCCTTCTTCCTTCGATTGAAACGAAGGAACTTCTTGAAGTTGCGGACTAGAAGAGCTTGATCATCACCTTCTGAATTGTCGTCGTCGGTCTCTTCAGGATCAGCCCTTCGACGATGAGCTTTTAGGGCAATCTCTTTTGCCTTTGGAGCCGGTTCGTCGAAGTCTTTGAGGTCGAGTTCGTGGGTCATCAGCTTTCCCATCAAAGTTTCTATAGACATTTTGGTGAGATCATTGCCTTCTATAATTATTGTTACCTTAGGGTTCCAGATCTTTGGTAGCCCCCTGAGTAACTTGCGGATCTTCTCATGATTGGAGTATTATTTGACAAGAGATTACAGAGGATTGATGACGTCAAGGAACCTTATGAACATTTGGGTGATCGTCTCATTCGGCTTCATCTTGAACGTCTTGTATTCTTGAGTTAGACGACTGATCTTAGATTCCTTGACTTGAGTGGTTCCTTCATGCATCACTTCCAGAAGCTTCCATACTTCGTGCGAGGTGGTGCATGTCGAGACCCTGTTAAATTCATTCCTGTCTATTGCGCAGAAAAGAGCATTAATAGCTCTAGCATCTAGACTTGCCTGTTTCTTTTCCTCGTCAGAATATTTGTCGTTGGGTTTTTCGATGAGATCTTCCTCGACAACTATTCTGGCGGGCTTTTTCTAACCATCAGTGACAATGGTCCACAGGTCAAAGTCTAGAGACTTGAGATAGAAACTCATCCTAGTTTTCCAATAGTGTAGTTGGTTCCATCAAATAGAGGTGGCCTATGAGTGGACTGTCCCTCACCATGGTTGGAAAACATAGGTTGTGTGGTTGCCAAGGATCAGCTATAGGATGTTAGTCCTTGTTAAGAGAACCTAGCTCTGATACCAATTGAAGAACAGGTAGGCAACTCTAAAGGGGGGTGAATAGAGTTTATAACAATAATGACCAAATAAAAATTAAACTCTTTTCACCAACAGTAAATAATCGGAGTAGTAAATGCAGAAATAAAAAGATCAAGAGAGCATACGCAAACATAGTCATTTTAAACCTGGTTTTCTCGTGGAGGACTAGTCCAGGCCTAAGAACTCTAGCTCGGGATTAAATCCACTATTTGTGAAATAGTAGTTACACCCCGTGCCTTTTCTTTAGAAGAGCACGTCAACTTCTTACAAAGTTCGCTGTGGCGATGCTTGGAATTTTCCAAGCGACTTTCTTGACTCTTGCACAAACTCCTAACTGAATAGCACTGAGCACTTTTAGGCTTAGGAAGCTTGTGGCTAGTAGATGAGAAGGTTAAGGCTTGTATGAGGCTTATAGAGAAGAGAAGATAATTGGATGATTGAAAATGAGAGAATTCAAGGCCTATTTATACTAGTAGGGATAGGCAGAATTCGGCCAGAATTTTGGATCAAGAATTCAAATTTTTGGCCGTTAGACAACTAGCATACAGCAAACCCTAAAAATTAGGGTCCTGTAATTTAGGGGACAGAGTTCGGCCCGAACTCTGTCTCCATGTTGACAGAAAGTTCAATGGGCCTATGTGGGCTAAGTTTGGCTTTGGTTGAGCTTTGGGTTTATTTTTTGGGATAAGGGTTAAGCCAAGAATACCCAGTGCTACTCAGTTTACATTTAGCTAGACTCAACAAATGTAAAATAGTACAGACTCCGAAAACGAGTACGCTGCAGGAGAAAGATGACGTCCGTCTTGTACTGAGTTCTGTCTTGTTGTGTCATATTGAATTATGACAAGTATCATATTGTCAATTTGTCAATATTTGGTTGACTGTGATCCAGTTTGAGTCAACACTCACCATGAGCTCTTTCCATCGATGGCTCCTTGCTCCTTTCTGTCACGACCCGCACCCGCTTTTCGGATGCAAGCACGTGAGCAAGCTAGCTCATCAAGCAAACTCCAGCCCGACTCGAATACGTAAACGCTGTCAAGGCTATGGTATACTGTCAAATCATGGCATTGCAATCTATATCTCAAATCCACAAAAGTAATATAAGCATGAATGAATAACTATGGGTCGTGGTCTGCAGCCCACTAGCGTATATGTCCGATGAGACTCCAAGGAATATAACAAGAGTCTCTAAACTGAATCAATAAGCAGAATATCTCATGATAAGGAATGAAAAGCACGAAAGGATAACAATGTAATATCACTAACAAAAACCTGAGACATGCATCACAATCATCTACCATCCCGCTCTGCCACTAACTCCATGCAATCGCTAAACCTGAAGAGATCATCAGGTCCTCAGAGGACATAACAAGATACATATAAACATGCCTATCTAGCAGTTTAATCATGCATGATAATATATAAACATGATATAACAAGGAACGACACTTAACATGGCAAGAGACTACGACCAAACTGTTAACAAGTGACTAACGACAAGTGGCTACTGACAGATGACTATGAACTGGAATACAAGAACAACTACATGTAACTGAACTGCTGAATGAACAAGCGAACATGAGATCAATGGAATACCAAACCCTCGCCCCGAGTAGACTTGCATGTTTGAACTAATCACTAACCCTCGTCCCGAGTGTGGACTCTCTGGTTAGTACTAACCCTCGTCCCGAGTGTGGACTCTCTGGTTAGTTCACGGCAAGGCACCCTCGTCCCGAGTGTGGACTCTCTGGTGCAAGTATAACATCCTCGTCCCGACTATGGACTCTCTGACGTAAACATCCTCGTCCCGAGTGGAATCTCTAGTACAAGTCAAGTCAACACCCTCGTCCCGAGTGTGGACTCTCTGGTGCAAATAATCGACATCCTCGTCCTGAGTGTGGACTTACGGATGCAAACAGATCAAGGCAAACACCTTCGTCCCGAGTGGACTCGCAGGTGCGGAACAGATAACTACTAACCCTCGCCCCTAGTGTGGACTCGCAGGTGCAGACAGATATCTACTAACCCTCGCCCCTAGTGTGGACTCGCAGGTTAGCTTCAAGAATCAAGATACAGATAACTACTAACCCTCGTCCCTAATGTGGACTCGCAGGTTAGCTTCAAGAATTCAAGGTACAGCAGTTCTGTTATGACTTATTCATCCTATGACACGATGCGACTCAGTCCAAGTACAGGTGATGACACGACACGACCCAATCACGATACACGAGAAAACCAATCCAATATGAACTACAAAATTAACTATGAACAAGAACTATATCTATACTAGCATGCACAATGTACAAATCTCATGTAAATAATCAACTAGTAAAACTATATAATAATAGAAATATGCATGTAAATAAACTGTAGAAGGAGGCAAGGTATACTTGCCTGTGGTCCTTGCACAAACCATAGTCACAAGTCGAGGATGAGGGGATGCCGATCTAAGAGCTGTCACCCTATAACACATATCACACCAAGAACCGTGCACGAAAACTATAAATCAATTCTAATGTTCTAGTTCTAAATTCATAGAATAGTGGCTAGTTGGGTTACTAATCTAATAATAATTAATTCTGGAATAATTCACTTAAAAACCTAATTTAACCTAATAATAATCTGAATATAATCTAAACATGCAAGTTTGGCCATCAAAAGTCGCGTTTTCCAATTTTGGAAACTATAACACGCAAATCGAGACGTGCCATTGACTATCTAGTCAAACACTGTGGACTCTAGATTTTGAAAGTGCACCTTGGTAGATTTCAGCGCCCCGAATGCGCTGGAATCAACCGTGCCACAAAATCATGTTTTGGTCAAAAGATATCGCCGTTATGGCTAATCGTGACCAAAACGAGGATCAACCAATCAATTCTGAGTTCAACAGAAAATTAAAATTCTAGATGAACGAATTAATTTCTTAAAAAAATATGTCGTAGAGCTCTGTGTTAGCTTTTCAAAACTTCAAACGGTTCGTGATTTCGGTTTCCAGTCCTCCCGGAATCTCGAAAACACCGAAACGTTTCAAGTCTCGGACAACTGACACTCTACGAATTTTCCAGAAATTCAGGAATAATATCTATGAAAATAAATTACATAATCAGAAAGCTTACCTCGATATGAATCAACAAAAAAATGGCGCACGAAAAGCACGTCGGAGTTGGCGGAAATCGCTTGGGAAGTCGGAAACCCTAGATGAGTTCTCCCACAAAAGGCTGCTGGAATTTAATTAGGATGGGCGAATATAATAATATATATATGAGAGAGAGAGGCGGTCACTGTAGCAGTTGGCGCCGACAGGTGGGCCCCCCGGGTGGATTTCTGGGTATTTATTTATTTATTTCAGAAAATTATTTAAAAATTATTTTAAGTCCAAATAAATCAAAATAAATTGCAGAAAAATCCAGAAAAATTCTAGAAAATTCTAGAAAATATTTCTAAGTGTCTAAAATATAAATAAAATATTTTAACACAAAATATCATCATGTGACCTCACAGTAAATTTCCAAAGCCTATAAAATATAATTTCTATAGGTTTTAATTATATAAAAATTCCCAAAAATTCTAAAAAAATCCAGAAAAATTCTAGAAAATATTTCTAACCTCTTAGAACCTAAATAAAAATAACTTGTCTCAAAATAGTCCCAAATGACCTTATAGTAATTCATGAAAGTCAATAAAATAAATATATCTTTAATAAATAAATATCTAAAAATGTCTAAAAATTATAGAAAAATATAATATAGCTATAGCATGCTTATAAACCCTATCTAGAGATCACGTTACCACAAGATGGTCATAAATCACCTGTGGGCTTAGTCACAACTCCTATGATCATAGAAAAATTAAATGTAAACTAATCAAATAAAAAAAAATCACAAAATTTCAGGAAGAGGAGTTACAAATCTACCCACCTTAAAAATAATTTCGTCCTCGAAATTCTAATTCATAACTATTCCTTAAAAATCAAAGTATACTATTACCTTAATCTCTTCAAATTTAATTTCTCAAAAATATTTTATGACCTTCTCTAGTCTTTTTATAACTCCGAATACTTGAGGACTTCTACCCACCTTTGGTCACACTATTCCTCAAAACACGGTCACTAAAATATTATAGCCTTCTAACTAGTTGCTAACGATTCTACCAACAGATATCTAGGGCGTATGGCATCTATAATCTCTCATATCTATAAATAACCAAATATTCAATAGTCAAGCAATATTATACAATAACTTAGGAATCTCTGATGAATTCTAGACAGCACGATCATTCGTCACCCCAAAATAGGAAGGGACGAGAATCAATGGTATGGGAGGGCAAGGGAGAATAATCGAGAACGAATACGAGGTTTCAAAGGCGGTAGAGAAAATTCTAAGAGAATTTTCAAGGCAGAGTGGATTGAGATTTCTAAGGTTTAGTCATATTCGCAGGCTCGTATCAGTACAGTTACGTAACCGATATAATATGCTCTGACCTGCATGGGCCACCAAAAAAACTTGTCACGACCCGTATCCGCTTTTTGGACGCGAGAGCGTGAGCAAGCCAGCTACACATCAAGCAGACTCCAGCCCGACTCGAATACGTAAACGCTGTCAAGGCTATGGTATACTGTCAAATCATGACATTGCAATCTATATCTCAAATCCACAAAAGTAATATAAGCATGAATGAACAACTATGGGTCGTAGTCTGCAGCCCACTAGCATATATGTTCGATGTGACTCCATGGAATATAACAAGAGTCTCTAAACTGAATCAATAAGCCGAATATCTTATGATAAGGAATGAAAAGCATGAAAGGATAACAATATAATATCACTAACAAATACCTGAGACATGCATCACAATCATCTACCATCCCGCTCTACCACTAACTCCATACAATCGCTAAACCTGAAGAGATCATCAGGTCCTCAGAGGACATAGCAAGATACATATAAACATGCCTATCTAGCAGTTTAATCATGCATGATAATATATAAACATGATATAACAAGGAACGACACTTAACATGGCAAGAGACTACGACCAAACTGCTAACAAGTGACTAACGACAAGTGGCTACTGACAGGTGACTATGAACTGGAATACAAGAACAACTACACGTAACTGAACTGCTGAATGAACAAGCGAACACGAGATCAATGGAATACCAAACCCTCGCCCCGAGTGGACTCGCAGATTTGAACTAATCACTAACCCTCGTCCCGAGTGTGGACTCTCTGGTTAGTACTAACCCTCGTCCCGAGTGTAGACTCTCTGGTTAGTTCACGGTAAAGCACCCTCGTCCCGAGTGTGGACTCTCTGGTACAAGTATAATATCTTCGTCCCGAGTGTGGACTCTCTGATGTAAACACTCTCGTCCCGAGTGGACTCTCTGGTGCAAGTCAAGTCAATATCCTCGTCCCGAGTGTGGACTCTCTGGTGGAAATAATCGACATCCTCGTCCCGAGTGTGGACTCACGGATGCAAACAGATCAAGGCAAACACCCTCGTCCCGAGTGAACTCGCATGTGCGGAACAGATAACTACTAACCCTCGCCCCTAGTGTGGACTCGCAGGTTAGCTTCAAAAAATCACCCTCGCCCCTAGTGTGGACTCGCAGGTGCGGACAGATATCTACTAACCCTCTCCCCTAATGTGGACTCGCAGGTTAGCTTCAAGAATCAAGATACAGATAACTACTAACCCTCACCCCTAATGTGGACTCGCAAG
The DNA here is from genome assembly GCA_029216955.1 of Iris pallida. Classification (NCBI taxonomy): domain Eukaryota; kingdom Viridiplantae; phylum Streptophyta; class Magnoliopsida; order Asparagales; family Iridaceae; genus Iris; species Iris pallida. The sequence continues at coordinate 16,066,315 of JANAVB010023995.1, forward strand.
TTAGCTTCAAGAATTCAAGGTACAGCAGTTCTGTTATGACTTATTCATCCTATGACACGATGCGACTCAGTCCAAGTACAGGTGATGACACGACACGACCCAATCATGATACACAAGAAAACCAATCCAATATGAACTACAAAATTAACTATGAACAAGAACTATATCTATACTAGCATACACAATATACAAATCTCATGTAAATAATCAACTAGTAAAACTATATAATAATAGAAATATGCATGTAAATAAACTGTAGAGGGAGGCAAGGTATACTTGCCTGTGGTCCTTGCACAAACCGTAGTCACAAGTCGAGGATGAGGGGATGCCGATCTAGGAGCTGTCAACCTATAACACATATCACACCAAGAACCGTGCACGAAAACTATAAATCAATTCTAATGTTCTAGTTCTAAATTCATGGAATAGTAGCTAGTTGGGTTACTAACCTAATAATAATTAATTCTAGAATAATTCACTTAAAAACCTAATTTAACCTAATAATAATCTGAATATAATCTAAACATGTAAGCTTGGCCATCAAAAGTTATGTTTTCCAATTTTGAAAACCATGACACACAAATCGAGACGTGCCGTTGACTATCTAGTCAAACTTTGTGAACTCTAGATTTTCAAAGTGCACCTTGTTAGATTTTAGTACCCCGAGTGTGCTGGAATCAACCGTGCCGCAAAATCACGCTTTGGTCAAAAGATATCGTGTTATGGCTAATCGTGACCAAAACGGGGATCAACCGATCAATTCTGAGTTCAACAGAAAATTAAAATATTAGATGAACGAATTAATTTCTGAAAAAATATATGTTGTAGATCTCTGTGTTAGCTTTTCGAAACTTAAAACGGTTCATGATTTCGATTTCTGGTCCCCCCGGAATCTCAAAAATACCAAAACGTGTCAAGTCTCGGACAACCGACACTCTACGAATTTTCCAGAAATTTAGGTATGATATCTACAAAAATAAATTACATAATCAGAAAGCTTACCTCGATATGAATCCAACAAAAAAAATGGCGCGTGAAAAGCACGTCGGAGTTGGCGGAAATCGCTTCGGGAAGTCGGAAACCCTAGATGAGTTCTCCCACAAAAGGCTGCTGGAATTTAATTAGGGTGGGCGAATAAAATAATATATATATAGATGAGAGAGAGGCGGTCACTGTAGCAGTTGGCGCCGACAGGTGGGCCCCCCGGGTGGATTTCTGGGTATATATTTATTTAATTCAGAAAATCATTTAAAAATTATTTTAAGTCCAAATAAATCAAAATAAATTGCAGAAAAATTCAGAAAAATTCTAGAAAATTCTAGAAAATATTTCTAAGTGTCTAGAACCTAAATAAAATATTTTAACACAAAATATCATCATATGACCTCACAGTAAATTTTTAAAGCCTATAAAATATAATTTCTATAGGTTTTAATTATATAAAAATTCCCAAAAATTCTAAAAAAATCCATAAAAATTCTAGAAAATATTTCTAACCTCCTAGAACCTAAATAAAAATAACTTGTCTCAAAATAGTCCCAAATGACCTTATAGTAATTTGTAGCTCCCCTTTCCAAAAATTTTAAAATATTTTATTATTTTTTTATTTTAATTGAATGGTTATATAATATTAATATGATTATTGTGGTTATTAAATATAAATTATTTACTATTATTAGTATTACCATTTTATTCTTTAGCAAAAGATATATGTATATATATAAATGTAAAATATATATGTGTGGATGTATAGATAAATACATGTGAGTGAATATATAAATATATTATAAATATCGTATGATTGCAATATTACTATAAGTTAGAAAATATGTTAATATATAATTTTGTGGTAAATATATATACAAATAGGTAAGATGATACAATTTACGATATATTCTAAATCTGAATTTTGTATTGTGAAAAATGGTCGTCTAGAGCACCTAGTTCTCAGTTAGGACATTTGTACACAACTCTGTGTTGCTTAAGGCCTAGGTTTCTTATCCTGGACACCCTAGCTGTTTTACTACCTGGGACATGTTACTCTCGTCCTAATGGCTAACCGCTAGTTCATTTATTATTTTTATAATGATAATTGTATTGGTGAGTACTAGCGATTTGTTAATTTTAAGGTGTGGAACTTTCTTTGTTATTAGTTTATTAGTAGTTGAATTTATTAAGCTGATCCTTCAATTACTTAATTGATTTGTTAATTTCTGTCTAGAAGCTTTTAGATTTTTCATAACTTCAGTGAATTATGCATTGACTTTGTTATGTGATGGTTGATCCATATCTTCTGGACAATATAAAAATACAGAAGCCTACACTGGATGGGAAAGTAGACCCCTATTATTCAGAGTAAACCCCATCACCACCCGAGCAAACCCGAGAGCACCAACCCGGCCACAACAGTAGAAGGAAAACCCGAACCATTATTTCCCCCATAGCCCGAACTCCTCAGCCGAGCTTAAGCCTCCCCAAAACCCAGCAAGCCCACAAGCCTAACTATTCAATTCCCTACTGTAAGCCCGAGCCCAACAATAGGAGCTCTCAGCCCTCGTACACAGCAGAGTACCTATAAGCTCGTGTATATGAGAACCGAGGGATAGAACAGCTCGACAAAAACCAAACCCTAACCCGATTCCTTCACCCCCACACCAGCCACAACCGACGGCGACCCCCACGCGCACGTGCGCGCGCCGCCGAGAGTCACGGCCGGCCGGAGCTGCCGCGGCGATGCTGAAATACCGCGCGCGCGACAGGACGTGGAAACCACGACAGCAGCAATTGCAGCGCGGAGGCCGACTTCGTGGTACATTTTCTCCGTCTACGCTCGATCATTCTTCGAACCGTAAATTATTTCGAATAGCCAATATAACCCCCTTCGTACCCTTTTAAATAGAATTTCATATGCATGCTTAGATCACTCAGAAATTCGACGTAAACATCATCAAAAAACTGACTGAAACAGGACAGATTTCTTAATCCAGGGACCCCCTTTGGAAGACAGTTTTCGACGAAACCATCACCAGTTTCGAAATTGTGTTTAAAGAGAATTAAAGATGACATATAGGAGATCACAACCTACTTTTTAGATTGGAATTTTGTTAATTATTCACAGAGAAATCACTTCCTAAAAATTAAGAAAAACCTGTTTTAAAAACTTAGAAAATTCATCAACACGACGTGCGTCCCGCTAAACCGGGCGACGTGGTCGCGAACCGAAGGCATCGAAAGCTGCGTAACGGCTTCGTGGTCGTGTGGGCTTTGACAGAATTCAAATTGGTCGCGTGTGCGCGACGAATTTGATACGTATCCGTCGAAATTCACCGTATCGTGTACTTTGCAAATTCTCCAATTACTTTGTGCACGCTCGTCAGATCAAGACGAAACTTGCGCCAACAGAACCGTATCATTTTTTTGGTCCTGTATGCCAAGTTTGGTTCGATTCTGAGACGTTGATAAAATCACCGTTTTGCGGGCCCTACGGTCCCATTCAACGGGCGATTTTGTGCACGGCCCGCCGGAATCCAACTTTGGACATACGGTTGGGTTCGTATCAGAAAACCGGATCCGTAGACATATAGTTTGACGACTTTAGAGACCATTGACTCTGGCACGCTTTTCGGTGCAAAGCGGGTCCAACGGCGGACAACGTTTTTGCCCGAAATTACCGTTTTGTCCCTGTGTCCAGAATTGGACTTAAGGATAGGCAATCCTAGCTAAATTGACTATTCTGAGAACGTTGGTACTATTTATTTCAGCATCCGGAGACTTCTGCATGTGTTGGTTGATTGTGGCTCATTGAGTGGTATAGTGTTATTGGTTTCTCCAGCTAAGGACCTCAGGCAAGTGCACTTTTTGATTGCTTTTCGATTCATAGTAGTCTTTTTATTTCATGTCTATACATATATCTTGCTGCTTGTTGACACGCTCGTCACACGGAGTAGTCGGGAGGGGAAATATCTTAGTAAACATGTGAACTACCTAGAACTTTCCCATGAATCTATTCTTGCACGATAGCAGCTGCACACGACAGGTGCAGTGAGCCGTATTTACCCCCTAGCCGTTCACATGTCGAAACAGATATTTCACACCACCTAGATAGATGTCTTTTATTAGTTTTTCCTTGTTTACTCTCTATCGTGCTATGACATCAGTTATCTTCCAGTTTTTCATATCTCATATGCTATTTTCATGTCTTGTTAGTTCTATTGTGTTTTGCATTGCCGTCGGTTTGTGTACTTGTTCCATTCCTGATTGAAAACCAATATTTTTTAGGTTTAGCCGCTATCACTCTTAGCACTGGGGAAGACTTGGGTATGCTGAAGACAACCTAGAAATAGATAGCAGATGTATCAATTTCATTTACTGTAAAATCTTGTATTTTTCTTTAATTATAAATGTTGTAATAAATGTAGAAATGTGAATGAGCAGCAAATATTTATTTTTGAGCATTTATTTTTCTTGCGGGCTTGACAGCGTTCTACCGCCGACTCTGCGGCGTAGGCTGGCTTGGACACGTCTCGTATCCGAAAAAACGGGTGCAGGTCGTGACAAGTTTTTGTGGTGGCCCATGCAGGTCAGTTTTCGTAAAAGATTGCGAACTCGTGATGGTACGTTAGTCGTACTATTGCGAGACTGCACCCAGGAAATGCTCATTCACAATTAGGACTAAAATAATTTAGGAGAATGACTAGGAGTAGGAGTCCCTTGTTTAAATTGACCGTTGGGTAGTTAAGGTTGTTAGATAGGCCATACTATTTAGAATGCTTGCCAGGTCTCTATAAGATACACTGATACTTTTGGGATGACATTATGATCCGATGTGGATATACCATTCACTTGGTAAGTTAGGCTTACCTATAATTGAGACTTTGATCTTGATGAACTGTTTAAATTTTCTTTTGCTTTATTAGATATAAATCACATATCATAAGTTAGAATTGCCTGTTTTAAATTTTATGTTGCCTTACGGAGTTAGTTTAAATTTTTTGATCCTGTTATTTGCATATGAATCTCGAGGTAGATTGATTCGAGATTTTCCTCAACCGTAGAAATGCACATGAGATAGATACTAGAATGTTTGTACTCCTTTCATCTTTAGTTATTTCCTGCATGTTAACCCTTTTATTTTTAAGTGTTATGGCTGATAGGACAAATACCTACGCTTTATTTTAGTCAACCTGTTTGAATCTCTAGAAGCTCATGAATTTTACGGATATAGTTAGAGAAATATTAGCTAACCCATAAAGTTTAGACAGCAGTGCACTATCGTCAATTATTTGAGAGAGAAGAATGTGGGTTCACTGCAGCCAGCAGCGCACTGGCAAGGCACAACCCATAGAATTGAAATCCTTTCAAAGAATTGTAGGTTATGGATCATTGCTAAAACTATGACCTAGTTGACCTCTTTAGATCTTAAGATACCCTCGTGTCAATGTAAGATAGAGTACCGATAGCCTATCACAATTGAATCATGGAACCAAGGGTTGGCCACAGCCAGATTATATGGGCGAGGCATAATTCTCGGTAAAATAATTTTTGACGTGACCACAAGATTAGGATACTATAGAGAATAGAAAAATGCTCTATGTGTACCGTAAGATCCAAGGCCAATACTGGTAGAAGTTCCGTAGCATGTCTCCCCACCTCGCATTATGTGGTCATTGTGATCTATCGACGAGGTAATTGACCGACACTAATAAGTTACCTAGAATATAGAATCTAGAGTTCCATAACCTGTTTTGTTAATTATTCACAGAGAAATCACCTAAAAATCAAGAAAAACCTGTTTTAAAAACTTAGAAAATTCATCCACACGACGTGCGTCCCGCCAAACCGGGCGACGTGGTCGCGAACCGAAGGCATCGAAAGCTGCGTAACGACTTCGTGGTCGTGTGGGCTTTGACGGAATTCAAATTGGTCGCGTGTGCGCGACGAATTTGATGCGTATCCGTCAAAATTCACCGTATCGTGCACTTTGCAAATTCTCCAATTACTTTGTGCACGCTCGTCAGATCAAGACGAAACTTGCACCATCAGAACCGTATCATTTTTCTGGTCCTGTATGCCAAGTTTGGTCCGATTCTGAGACGTTGATAAAATCACCGTTTTGTGGGCCCCACGGTCCCACTCAACGGGCGATTTTGTGCACGGACCGCCGGAATCCAACTTTGGACATACGGTTGGGTTCGTATCGGAAAACCGGATCCGTAGACATGTAGTTTGACGACTTTAGAGACCATTGACTCTGGCACACTTTTCGGTGCAAAGCGGGTCCAACGACGGACAACATTTTTGCCCGAAATTACCGTTTTGCCCCTGTGTCCAGAATTGGACTTAAAGACAGGCAATCCTAGCTAAATTGACTATTCTGAGAATGTTGGTACTATTTATTTCAGCATCCGGAGACTTCTGCATGTGTTGGTTGATTGTGGCTCATTGAGTGGTATAGTGTTATTGGTTTCTCCAGCTAAGGACCTCAGGCAAGTGCACTTTCTGATTGCTTTTCGATTCATAGTAGTCTTTTTATTTCATGTCTATACATATATCTTGCTGCTTGTTGACACGCTCGTCACACGGAGTAGTCGGGAGGGAAAATATCTTAGTAAACATGTGAACTACCCAGAACTTTCCCATGAGTCTATTCTTGCATGATAGCAGCTGCACACGACACGTGCAGTGAGCCGTATTTACCCCCTAGCCGTTCACATGTCGAAACAGATATTTCACACCACCTAGATAGATGTCTTTTATTAGTTTTTCCTTGTTTACTCTCTATCGTGCTATGACATCAGTTATCTTCCAGTTTTTCATATCTCATATGCTATTTTCATGTCTTGTTAATTCTATTGTGTTTTGCATTGCCGTCGGTTTGTGTACTTGTTCCATTCCTGACTGGAAACCAATATTTTTCAGGTTTAGCCGCTATCACTCTTAGCACTGGGGAAGACTTGGGTATGCTGAAGACAACCTAGAAATAGATAGCAGATGTATCAATTTCATTTACTGTAAAATCTTGTATTTTTCTTTAATTATAAATGTTGTAATAAATGTAGAAATGTGAATGAGCAGCAAATGTTTATTTTTGAGCATTTATTTTTCATGCGGGCTTGACAGCGTTCTACCGCCGACTCTGCGGCGTAGGCTGGCTTGGACACGTCTCGTACCCGAAAAAGCGGGTGCGGGTCGTGACATAATTCATGAAAGTCAATAAAATAAATATATCTTTAATAAATAAATATCTAAAAATGTCTAAAAATCATAGGAAAATATAATATAGCTATAGCATGCTTATAAACCCTATCTAGAGATCATTTGACCACAAGATGATCATAAATCACCTGTGGGCTTAGTCACAACTCCTATGATCATAGAAAAATTAAATGTAAACTAATCAAATAAAAAAAATATCACAAAATTTCAGGAAGGGGAGTTACACTTTCCTTCTTGGAGGGCCTCGCCTTCTCCTTGGGCAATGCAGGTTGCTCTTCGTGGACTACGTTGAACGTCGACATGGGGACAATCGACCTTGCTCTAATACCACATGTTACGAACTAAGTATTTTTGCCTACACTTCGACCTGTGCGACGTACAATCTTTCTACTCGAAGACTCGTGCAAGCCTTTCCGAACACGCTTAGCTAGAATGCTAAGTATTTAGAGAAGAGTTGAGCAATATTGGGACTTGTAACTATTCTTTCATTAACTTGAAGAATGCTTAAAAGTTTTGGTAATGAGGAACAAATGAGCCTCCCACTTATCTATAATGCCTCATAAGGCCTACATGAGGCTTATGGAATCGACATATTCCAGAAATTATTCTAGAAAATTTTAGAGCCTAGATATTTACAAGAGAGCTTCTATCTATCCAGAAAGATCATGAGTCATCTAGAAAGATCTTGAGTATTCTGGAAGATCTTGAGCCTTCTGGAGGATTCCACCATCTTCTAGAATATTCTGGAAGCTTCCCACATAACCTTGGTTCGTCTTGGTGGGGCGCAACATTTTGGAAGTAATACTACATTTTAAAGCTTTGAGATCTTGAACCTTTCGGCTTCTTCGTTGCATATTCGTGGTTATAACGTGTTATGAATTAGGGAAAGAGAAAAATTGTGGTCGAATCAATCATCTAGGACTTTTCTCATTAACAATACTAGCATATCTGCACATGCATTGTACGTATTTTAACATTCTTTTAATTAACTTAAGAAGACTACTTAGGAAGACCAAAGGACAGTCTTCATAATTACTAAGTTGTTCTTACTAAAATTTATGAAATATTTTAATAACGTATAGATATTCAAAGGGTATTTTTGGAAGAAAAATTCCATGGTGAAGACTAACTTTTGACATTATATAGTAGAATAGATATATGGAGATGAAGAATAATGCTATTTGTCCCTCCAAGTTGTCCCTCCAAACTATCCCTCTTTACGTGGCAACTAATGTTGCATGTTGATGTGGCAGCTGACATGACAAATTTTAAAATTAAAATTAAAATTAACATTAATATTAAGATTAGCATGAAAATTAATATTAACATTAACATTAATATTAATATTAATATTAATATTAACATTAATATTAATGTTAATATTAATATTAACATTAATATTATTGTTAACATTAACATTAATATTAACACGAAAAAAATTAGATAATTAATTTTTTGGGTTAAAATTTGTCATGTCACCTGCCATGTCAAATGACACATAATATTATTTAACATGCCACGTCAGCTGCCACATAAGAATGGATGGTTTGGAGGGATAATTTGGAGGTACCAATAGATTACTCGGAGAGGAAATAGAATAAATGTGGTTATAGAAAATAAAGACATCCATATTTGGTCTTATCCACAAATCATGACATATTTTAATTTTTTTTTAAGTTCTTTCTTTTGAGCGTATTCTTTAAAGGAAAAATTTATGAAATGCCCAAAAAACGAAAAAGTTTTATGAAAAATCCACCGCACAATAACATTTTATCACGTGCCCAGAATTAGCAAAAAATATATAAAGGGGGTTCCGAATGATCTTTTTGCCCTTCCTTCTAATTTATTGAAAACACCCACGAAACTACTCTTAAAAAAATATTTCGATACTTGCGCTTCTTCCATACGCTGCTCACTTTCGAATCTAGGTTTTCTTCTCAAAAATCTTCAAACCTTACTTCAAAAACTCGTCGAAAAATTTCGAAAAGGTCAACAAACGGTAAAACTGTTAAAACGGAGGTCCAAACATCATTTTTTCGCAATTCTAAAATTTTAGAAGGCCGACTAATAAAAAAGCTATTAATCTCTGGCTCCTCGGAAATACTTCTTTTGCGACAAACCGGGCCTCGTTTCGACCTCCCAGTCAAAAGTTATGGCCCTTCAAAGTTTCAACTGGCCATAAAATGCAGGAGAATGATCATTCTCCGTGGTAATATCACAAAGAATGGCCATTCTACGTGCTAAAACCACGGAGATGGCCATTTTTCTTGTTAAATTGACAAAGAATAGTCATTCTCCGTGTTAGAATGACGTCAATTTAACAAGAAGAATGACCATTCTCTGTGCTAAAACTACGGAGAATGACCATTCTCCTTGTTAAATTGACCAAGAATAGCCATTCTCCGTGTTAAAATGACGGAGAATGGCCATTCTCCGTCAATTTAACAAGGAGAATGGCCATTCTCAGTCATTTTATCACGGAGCCATTCTCCGTCATGTTAACACGGAGAATGGCCATTCTCCGTGGTTTTAGCACGAAGAATGACCATTCTATGTCATTTTAACATGGAGAATGGCCATTCTCCGTCATTTTGACACGGAGAATGACCATTCTCCATCATTTTGACATGGATAAGGCTATTCTCCGTGGTTTTAGCACGGAGAATGGCTATTCTTCTTGTTAAATTGACCAAGAATAGCCATTCTCCGTGTTAAAATGACGGAGAATGGCCATTCTCTGTCAATTTAACAAGGAGAATGTCCATTCTCAGTCATTTTAACACGAAGAATGGCCATTCTCCGTGTTAAAATGACGGAGAATGGCCATTCTCAGTCATTTTATCACGGAGCCATTTTCAGTCATTTTAACATGGAGAATGGCCATTCTCCGTGGTTTTAACACGGAGAATGACCATTCTCCATCATTTTAACATAGAGAATGCCATTCTCCGTCATTTTGACACGGAAAATGGTCATTCTCCATCATTTTGACATGGATAAGGCCATTCTTCGTGGTTTTAGCACGGAGAATGGTCATTCTCCGTAATTTCAACACGGAGAATGATGGAGAACAGTCGACAGAAACCTAAAACCTAATTTTTTTATGAAAATTTTTTGTTAGGAACAAAAATTCAAGAGTTTTCGTTCTTCTTTCAAAACGATGCTAACTCTTATGGAAAAGAAGAAGAAGATCTTCTCTCCACAATTGACCTAATCGCCGGAGAACTTTAAATCTCTCCACGATGATGATGATGATGATGATGATGAGCGATGATTGGAGTTCGACTGAAGAAAAGCACAGTGAACTACGAACGATCTTTGCAATCTATGCTGAAGATGAGAGTAATGGAATTCAGATCTCTCGTGAAGAAGAAGAAGGCGAAAATCGCAATCCAAATCTGAGTTTGTGCAAAGGGTAGTTATGGTATTATAAAGATGGCAATTTTGTAAATACAGAGCATCTAAAATGAATTTTGGAATATTTAACGTGAAAATATATAATTCTGGACATTTCATAAAATCCATTATGCGGGTGGATTTTTCATACAAAATAATCTCGAAATTGGGTTTCTCAGCAATTTTCAGTTCTTTAAATTGTTATGGAACAAATTTTCTGATTAAATTACTTTGGAAAAAATTATGCTTGAAAAAAAATACTATAATTAGATGGCTACTGGTGGGTATTTGACCATAACAAGGGTCAAGTTTCACTTAGCCTCCCCTGTTAATTGCAAATTTGCAGCCGTCCGAAGCTATGGTAACCCAACCAAAACATCTTGATCTCTCACCTCTCCTTTCCGTTCCGTGGTCCTCTTCTCGGTTTTCCTCCGTCTCTTTCATTCATTCATTTTGTATCGATATTTTTGGACTCTTTCTCCTCCCTCTCAAATAAAGAAGAATACACAAACGAGAACGTGTACGTCATCTCCTCCTACCTTCTTCTTCGATTCAACTTCTTTCCATGGAGGAGGAACCCATGGCGGGGGGCTCTTACTGCAATGAGTTTGGGCTGGTGAAGGAAGGGAAGGGGAGGACGCTGTGGAAGAAGGTGAAGTATCAGCTGGTGGAGTACCATTCTCTCCCCGGCTATCTCAAGGACAACGAGTACATCTTGGGCTACTACCGATCCGAATGGCCCCTCAAGCAGATCCTGCTCAGCATCTTCACCATCCACAACGAGACCCTCAATGTCTGGACGTAAGCATCAACAATTTCCTTTTCTTCTCTGTTTTTTTTTTTTTTGGATAAATATTGATTGGTTTCCATAAAGTTTCATGTGGCTCAACCTTGTTTTTGGTTTTCATTGATTGTTATGCTAATTGTTGGGAAATTATCTTTACTTTTTTTTTCTTTTTCTTTTTCTTTTTTGTAGAATCTCATATGGGCCATTATTTTTAGTTATTTACATTGATTGGTTGTAGTTGGGTAGCGTTATAGGGTGTTTTTAAAGTACTGGTTATTAGGTTTTTAAGCCAATCTAATCCATGCTTGTTAATTCACTAATGAGCGTTCTAATTTTTTTTTAAAACAACAAAATTACTTATATGTCCATATATAAACGAAACCCCTCCCAAAAAAGAAAGAAAGATTATATTATTGTCCTCCCAAACAATAGCTTATACACTCATATTACTTGCAAGCATAAAATAGTTTGACAAATAGTAAATCATAATTATTGAGAGAAAAACATTCACTGCCACATCAAATGGATCGCAAAATTTTTAAAAAACTCACATTTTCGAGGAAGTAGCGGTCAGATAGGACCTTAAGAGAAACAAAGATGAGGGAAAAAAAATATGGTAGGGTATTAGTAGTTGTAGTTATATTAAGCCGACCAAAACCAATGACTAAAAAAAAAACCAAACAAGATTTTTTGTAAACATTTCATAAATGACTGGTTCAAAAACCTCCCAAATCCCTTGAAAATACCATTGCCAAGCAGACCCTAGTAGTTCTCTCTTTCTCTAATGTCATTTTGTTTATGTTGATTAGTTATAGCTAATAGAGGATGATAATGAGTAAGGATAAGTTTGTTTGGCCTGTTGGTTGTGAAATTCAAATTGGGTCTGTTTGCCTGCAAGGACTTGGAATTCCTGAAAACTTGATTACAACAATTGGTTGCGTAATTCACTTGTTTGGTTGAATGGAATTGGGGAATTTCAGTTCCGCTGGGAAATCCAGTTTTTATGTTGAAAAGTTGGGGAGTGGCATTTACAATTTATGGAATCTTTTACTGTCATGTATAACTTCTTTCTTCCATATACTAGACATTAACAATTTGATCAAAGTAAACATCGAAATTGTGATTCCTGGAATTCCAATCTTGTTTGAAATTGTACGAGTCCTGTCATGTCAACCAAAAAAATTGAAATAGCAATTCCAGATGTTCTAGTTTCAAGAATTTCATTAAGAATTCCAAATCCTTAATTCTTACGTTTCAATTATAAGCTTGGGAATGTAGATAGCTTTCGGTGTTGTGTTGTGTCCTTGTCAAACGCATAACGAACCTCCAAGTACAATACGCCATAATTGGTGCCAAGTCTGTGCTGCCATGTTCACATTGTGTCATTTCTATGCAACATAAGATTTAAGTTTTATCCCAAAAAATATAATAGAATTAACAAGATAGAAAGTTTTACTTTCATCTATAATTCTGAAGATTTTATCTATTAGCATATGAATTTACCGTCTCAGGGAACTACTTTCTAACTAATCAAATTTAAGCTTGGGAATCTGGATAGAATTTCCTTGCCCATTTGACCTTTGGTGGTGAAATATCTATTAATTCCTGACTTCTTTCTCAGTGTTTCTTTAGAATATTTTCTAGAAAAATTGATGTTTCTTAGAATTAATAATGAAGTCCTCCATATCCGACAAAAAAATATTTTCTTCAGCGACTTTGTTAAGATTAGTGTTTTCTCCTTTAAGTTAATTATAATTTACTTCAGTGAACTTCCATTAGAATGTATTTTTGATGTTGATGCTTTTGGTTAGATTATAAGACCTCTTCTTATGGGTTTCTTTCTCTTTCCTTATGCAAAAGAAATGAACTCAAGATAACTTTCCTTATGCAAAAGAAATGAACTCAAGATAAATTTGTTGTTATTGGTCTTTGTTGTTCCTAAACTTTAATTGGTATTTCCCTTCCTATGTTTGGTTCTTACAATTAATCATTTGTAGCATTGATCTTTTATAAAAAAAAAACGTTCATAGTCTATGAACTTTGGGATTTAATTAGAGATATGTTCCAAAAAACAAACTCCGCAAAGTCCTTTAATATGAAAACACGTTAGCCAAAGAGTGAAAAGGGATGACAATCCCATTAAAGCTCTGACAAATTCATAATTATTATCCAAGCCTTCTCCTATCAGAATGGGGTCTGTTGTGGAAATAAGAAAGCTCTATAAAAGATATGATAGAGTTTATTGGTCGGAAGTTGACCTGATGTCAGCCCTATATGTTGGTGCCATAATGCTAGCCAAGGTAACTTTGAGTATGAGAAGGTCATGCCATAAAACCTAGGCAGTTGTCATCACCTTTTGGATATGCAGTTAACCTCATGCGTAGCACCCTCCAAAAGTTCCCCTAAGACTATAAATAGTCTAGACTAAATGAATACAACGATGCTGCAACTTTCTATAGGATTGCCTTCATCTCTAATAGAACATTAAGCCAAAGAGTGAAAATGAATGGCAACCCATAGCTCTAAAAAAGTTGGTGTTTAGAAATCTTCTCCTAGCATTTATGTAAACAACAAGTCTTAACCCCATCTTATAGGATACAACTCAAGAGTCGATAGATGGAATATTCTCAAGGTTCTAAACGGTGGTAGGCGGGTGCGCGGCGGAGGGAGTACGCCTACTGCCTAGGCGCCGCCTTGGCGGTCGATACATTTTGAACATTTTTTTTACTATTTTACCAATATTTTTTGCATAATATGCATATTTTAAGGGTGTTCCATGCGTAACTAAGTTGTAGAACGAAGCTTTATAAAGTTTTAGTTTTGTAAAAGTGAACCCTAGGCCCATAATGCTTACAAAATCTTTTTGGCCAAAATATCTTGTTAGGTATTCCTCCGCCTTGGCGCCCGCCTACGTCGTCTCACCTCCGCCTATGCCGCCAACCTTCGTTGGCCGCCTAGTCTACCGCCTACCGAAAAGCGGTGCGGAGAGAGACCGCCTACCGCCTAGGCGCCGCCTGTCACGCCCCGCTCCCGTAGGAGCGATCGTCCTCGCTAAGGCGTGATGCCGCACGAGCCTAGATTGTGCTCGTGCAAGGCGGGTTCCATAACGGCCGATCTCAGCGGCTGCGACGGGGTCGTCGCACAGAAGTCCCAAGCAGAGACATTGAATGATAGCAGCGGAAATTTGAACCAAACACAAGTTATTCAAAGAAGCTCTTTATTGATATTGAAACAACGATTACATTGGGGGCGTAAGGCCAAGATTACAATCACTCAAGCTCACTCTTCTCACTTTTTACAAGTTCACTCAGCTCTCTCTCATCTCTCAATTACAAGTCTTGAGCCGGCGGAAGCTTCGGAAGGCGATGTCCATACATTATGTCCCGTATAAGTCTTTTACTCCATGCGGCCGCACGCTTCGAATCGCCAAGGAACTCCGTGCCTCGACGCATCTAAGCGAGCTCCGCGCCACGGGCTTCTACCTGTGCCTGCACATGTAAACTATGTGGGTGTCAGTACTCAACTGTACTGGTGGAATGAGCTTCTCGCCCACCCATACAAAACCCGCACGTTATTTTACTTTGTGCAACATAGTCCCTTCTTATCAATTGTCTTTCTAGTCTTGCCTTAGGATCAGTTTTATGACCGACGCCTTACTTACCTTGTGTCATTAGACCGTCCCGTGCTTGCACAACAATGTCGACTCATACCTTGCCTCAAGACCCTTCTCGTGCCAACAACGTTAACCTATCGAGTCGTGTTTGCCTTACGGCTTAAATCAGAGACGCAACTACGCGATGAAGCTCCCTTTTCTGTGTGACCGTGCTACAAGCCCTTGCTGAGGCCGTGCCTCGCAATTCAGTAAGACTTAACCATATCGCCGCTTCGCGGCCCTTGCTACTTTGACCACCAACTGACCCAATCAAGACTTCTGAACTTATGTCGACCCACTTTGCCTTGCGGCGGTTTCCCGACTTAACTCAAACAACTCAACCAACTTAAGAAACTTATATGCTGACAACTCAAGACTTGACGCCACCTCTCGTGCCGAAGCACGATGCCTATGTTGAAATCCAATCTTAGGCCCGAACTTTGTGTTCTAATTGTACACACCTTCAACTCAACTCAATCCAAAGACATACACGCGGTTAGCCGCTATTTGCCGACATCTATATGAACTTGGCCACTGGCATCACAAGCCATACATTGACGTATAGTTTTGTTAATCGGGATCCTTTCGACGCAAGTAGCTAGCCCCGTCGCAAGTCCCCGCTTAACCTGTGCCAAAACCTTACGCACGACTATACCCTGTTCCCTCCTAGGCCGAGTCGGCCCCCATGGCCCAGGGGTTACCGCTCGAGGGTTCATCGCCCTTGTCGACAAGTTGTCAAATGACCATGCAAGACTCGACACAAACTGACGTCTCACACAGTCATTCCTTTACCAAAACCAAGACTTCTATCCTTGAGACCCCTCGACGACCCACGGTCGCGAGCATTCTTTCCTTGAGACCCCTCGACGACCCACGGTCGTGAGCATTTCCTTTCTTGTTACCCTATCATTTGGTTCAACTCATGAACGCCTATATGATAGTCCTTTCTCAAACTCACTTTGACTCATTTATAGTCCTTGCCTTAAACACTAAGTCCGTGCATCGTGCCTTAAGCCAATTTGAACTCTATGCGACGCTGTCGCCCAAGCCTTACCTCTTATGAAGGGCCTTGGGATCGAGGGACTACTTAACTTGACAACCGCAGAATGAGCGGGACAGCACCTGGAATGACTTAGATCGACCGGCACAACTTTGCCTAACTTACTCAAGCCTACGACTTAACCCGAGGGACGAGCAAAGGCTATGCCGAGCCTTGCGCAACAGAACCGTGCCCGCTTTATCAAGCATTTATGTGGGCGACGCCTATGACTTAGGCTAACTCTTAGCTTTTGCATCGAAGACCAACATTCCTTCTCCCAAGCCACGGGACGAAGGACCGAGTGTCATTTTCAAAGCGTGCACCAACTCTAAGCCGACCGTTGGACCTTTTTCCATGTTCTAACTCATTTCGACCCTTCGGGATTATTCCCTTTAGCTATGTGGATTCATCTCTTTTATTATTAAGCCTACTTGTGCAAGTTGAAAACATGCGTATTATTATGTGAAGGCAAAGATGAGGCAAGTTCACCGAAACTACCCCACCTGAGCGATGTCTTCGAGTCGCCGTTGTAAGGCCAAGCCGAACGCCGTCGACGTTTCGATTCCTCCGATTGACTGAGCGGGACGGGGCACTACATCATACACCACTCAGAAAAAGTTTCGTCCTCGAAACTAACTGAGTACACTTATCGACTTATCACTTTACTCAACATTCAAGAACTCTCGCACACAATTCTCCTATGCCTTTCTCAAATCCGAGTCACGCTCGCACTACCCTCAATCTTTTCTTCTAAACTTACGATCTCAAAATCCTCGACACTTTCCCATTCCTCAAGTCTCATTTGAATTCAACGTATCACTTAGTATGGATCGTGCACATATCTTAGGCGTCCCCAAAATACATGCATTTCAACCAAGCCTCGTGATAGCGATTTCCGCTATCACCACTCGAGTCGGATCGTGCGCGCATTCAAGCGTCCTTGATATACATGCATGTCAACCGAGCCTCATGAGTGGTGCCTTCACCATTCCTATCGCCCCGCACCGGAACGTCTGCCTAACTGCTAGGCTATGTCTTTCCGTCAGTATTGGAATCATAGTTCCCAAACAACGATATCAACACTGACCCCATCCTAAGGTCAAACCAAGTTGATAGTACGGGGTTTTCTACCCAAGCTCGCATCACTCTGATTTCTAAACATCGAGCATAGATTGCCTACGCACATCCCAATATTTTGTCGCACGGGGTCCGAGTCATTCAGCAAAGCCATCCTACGATAACATACGTTCAACCAATTCTACGACATCTCAATATCGCTCGTTCAACCAACCATCTTCGCATAGTCTATTTCTTTTAAACACGTTCGATATAGTTCGCCTATCAATCCTTCTCAATTTAAGCACGCTATGCCGCAATTCGTCGCTAACCAAAATTTCACATTCCACATTTTCTAAGTCATCTAATCCAATTCACGTGATCGATCATAAGGTCGTCTAGCTTAACAATACGTTGCGCCCCAATTTCACGCGAGTCAGATTATCCACGGTGGGCGTGAATCACCATGCACGCTCCCGCGGGATAATCATCCTCATCGGGACGTAACTCTTGTTTTGTGTCTAGACTAGTTCATTCTCGATGCGCGGATTGGACCTACTCAATCCTCAAGTTTATTTCATTCATCAATCGTAAGTCTAACATCCTCAAATTTTCCTTCGCATCAAGCCAACAAGTTGAGACAATCAAAGTTGCCGCATCCTGAATTTTCGAGTTCGATCATTCCCGTGACATGAATCACCATGTCAACGCTCACGCGGAACGATCGCCCCAAATCCGACGCAACGCATGTGCGAGGCTAGAGTTGCGCTCGCACAAGACAAGATCGTCGATGTTGTGGCTATCCGCGTAACCATCAAGACACAATCATTTTCATTCAACATTTATCTCGATCAAAATCCTAAGTATCGCATCCAATCGAACAATAACACTTGCACGATTGTCATTCGCCGAGTCAGAGTACCCCCGAGTTATCGCATATCGATCTTTGATACGTCTCAATACCATCGATGATATGCGTAACCTGACGATCTTCCTTTGCAACAAGTTCCGAGTTGTGCGAACGATGCTATCATCCGACTGGATAATCTTCTCGATATTCAAAATCAAGTTCGATCATTATCCCTCAAATCATTCGCAACATCAATTTCTCAAACCCAAATTCGCGTATTGTTCATCCGTCTATCTTAAGTCACCGACCAACGTATTTCCTCAATTCGCATCAATCCTTTGCTAACTCAATCATCGAGCAACATTCAATCCAATCCTTAGAGTCATTTGCGTAACTTCAAAATCAAAACTTTCATGCACGCTATCCACCTGTCGTGCTAACTTTTCGTATACGATCCGTATCAATTTCCTCGATTAAGTCATCCATTCGTACACCCTAACTTTCCTCGATTCGATTTCACCTACTCAATCGTTTTCGCGTTTCATACTTGCGTAATCCTCAATCCTTTGCACGTTCCGTGCACGTCAATTCTAGGTTGTTCGAATCCACTCGTCAAACTTCAAGACTAAGACTTATTCATTGACACTCAATCTATGGCTTTGCATAACGCGACGCTTGCTGATAGACTCATCGACACCCCCGAATCCTCAATCGATCGGTCGTCATTCCTGAGCCCATCGCATATACCACTCAGAAATGAAGTCATTCAACAAATTTTCAAAACTATCCTTTGAATCAAAATCGACTTTTCGAATCCCGTTCGAACCATTTCTCGAATTTCCAAGCACGACCATCTATATCGCACCGACGATATCGTCGCTCGATAGCACCCCTATCGACAGTCATCTCATTTACTCAATTGAGTTCAACTCATTCTTGCTCGACACTATTCAATTCCCGCACTTGACTTTTCTAAGGTCGACACAATCCTTGGTGTATATGCCCAGCCCGACTTAGCCAATCGTGCTTACGTAAACCCTCTTTTTGTTTCTTATCAAAAACTGTTCTCCTATGTTTTGCAAAATAGATAGACTTATTGTATGGACATCCCGTGGAACATTTGAGAGAGAGCGCACCAACGATATCAACTTGCGGAAGCACAATTCAGAGTTTGCGGAAACAACGAGTTAAAGAATTCAATCGATAGTCCAAGGACGTAAAGCCGTGCTCTGATACCATTATGTCACGCCCCGCTCCCGTAGGAGCGATCGTCCTCGCTAAGGCGTGATGCCGCACGAGCCTAGATTGTGCTCGTGCAAGGCGGGTTCCATAACGGCCGATCTCAGCGGCTGCGACGGGGTCGTCGCACAGAAGTCCCAAGCAGAGACATTGAATGATAGCAGCGGAAATTTGAACCAAACACAAGTTATTCAAAGAAGCTCTTTATTGATATTGAAACAACGATTACATTGGGGGCGCAAGGCCAAGATTACAATCACTCAAGCTCACTCTTCTCACTTTTTACAAGTTCACTCAGCTCTCTCTCATCTCTCAATTACAAGTCTTGAGCCGGCGGAAGCTTCGGAAGGCGATGTCCATACATTATGTCCCGTATAAGTCTTTTACTCCATGCGGCCGCACGCTTCGAATCGCCAAGGAACTCCGTGCCTCGACGCATCTAAGCGAGCTCCGCGCCACGGGCTTCTACCTGTGCCTGCACATGTAAACTATGTGGGTGTCAGTACTCAACTGTACTGGTGGAATGAGCTTCTCGCCCACCCATACAAAACCCGCACGTTATTTTACTTTGTGCAACATAGTCCCTTCTTATCAATTGTCTTTCTAGTCTTGCCTTAGGATCAGTTTTATGACCGACGCCTTACTTACCTTGTGTCATTAGACCGTCCCGTGCTTGCACAACAATGTCGACTCATACCTTGCCTCAAGACCCTTCTCGTGCCAACAACGTTAACCTATCGAGTCGTGTTTGCCTTACGGCTTAAATCAGAGACGCAACTACGCGATGAAGCTCCCTTTTCTGTGTGACCGTGCTACAAGCCCTTGCTGAGGCCGTGCCTCGCAATTCAGTAAGACTTAACCATATCGCCGCTTCGCGGCCCTTGCTACTTTGACCACCAACTGACCCAATCAAGACTTCTGAACTTATGTCGACCCACTTTGCCTTGCGGCGGTTTCCCGACTTAACTCAAACAACTCAACCAACTTAAGAAACTTATATGCTGACAACTCAAGACTTGACGCCACCTCTCGTGCCGAAGCACGATGCCTATGTTGAAATCCAATCTTAGGCCCGAACTTTGTGTTCTAATTGTACACACCTTCAACTCAACTCAATCCAAAGACATACACGCGGTTAGCCGCTATTTGCCGACATCTATATGAACTTGGCCACTGGCATCACAAGCCATACATTGACGTATAGTTTTGTTAATCGGGATCCTTTCGACGCAAGTAGCTAGCCCCGTCGCAAGTCCCCGCTTAACCTGTGCCAAAACCTTACGCACGACTATACCCTGTTCCCTCCTAGGCCGAGTCGGCCCCCATGGCCCAGGGGTTACCGCTCGAGGGTTCATCGCCCTTGTCGACAAGTTGTCAAATGACCATGCAAGACTCGACACAAACTGACGTCTCACACAGTCATTCCTTTACCAAAACCAAGACTTCTATCCTTGAGACCCCTCGACGACCCACGGTCGCGAGCATTCTTTCCTTGAGACCCCTCGACGACCCACGGTCGTGAGCATTTCCTTTCTTGTTACCCTATCATTTGGTTCAACTCATGAACGCCTATATGATAGTCCTTTCTCAAACTCACTTTGACTCATTTATAGTCCTTGCCTTAAACACTAAGTCCGTGCATCGTGCCTTAAGCCAATTTGAACTCTATGCGACGCTGTCGCCCAAGCCTTACCTCTTATGAAGGGCCTTGGGATCGAGGGACTACTTAACTTGACAACCGCAGAATGAGCGGGACAGCACCTGGAATGACTTAGATCGACCGGCACAACTTTGCCTAACTTACTCAAGCCTACGACTTAACCCGAGGGACGAGCAAAGGCTATGCCGAGCCTTGCGCAACAGAACCGTGCCCGCTTTATCAAGCATTTATGTGGGCGACGCCTATGACTTAGGCTAACTCTTAGCTTTTGCATCGAAGACCAACATTCCTTCTCCCAAGCCACGGGACGAAGGACCGAGTGTCATTTTCAAAGCGTGCACCAACTCTAAGCCGACCGTTGGACCTTTTTCCATGTTCTAACTCATTTCGACCCTTCGGGATTATTCCCTTTAGCTATGTGGATTCATCTCTTTTATTATTAAGCCTACTTGTGCAAGTTGAAAACATGCGTATTATTATGTGAAGGCAAAGATGAGGCAAGTTCACCGAAACTACCCCACCTGAGCGATGTCTTCGAGTCGCCGTTGTAAGGCCAAGCCGAACGCCGTCGACGTTTCGATTCCTCCGATTGACTGAGCGGGACGGGGCACTACATCATACACCACTCAGAAAAAGTTTCGTCCTCGAAACTAACTGAGTACACTTATCGACTTATCACTTTACTCAACATTCAAGAACTCTCGCACACAATTCTCCTATGCCTTTCTCAAATCCGAGTCACGCTCGCACTACCCTCAATCTTTTCTTCTAAACTTACGATCTCAAAATCCTCGACACTTTCCCATTCCTCAAGTCTCATTTGAATTCAACGTATCACTTAGTATGGATCGTGCACATATCTTAGGCGTCCCCAAAATACATGTATTTCAACCAAGCCTCGTGATAGCGATTTCCGCTATCACCACTCGAGTCGGATCGTGCACGCATTCAAGCGTCCTTGATATACATGCATGTCAACCGAGCCTCATGAGTGGTGCCTTCACCATTCCTATCGCCCCGCACCGGAACGTCTGCCTAACTGCTAGGCTATGTCTTTCCGTCAGTATTGGAATCATAGTTCCCAAACAACGATATCAACACTGACCCCATCCTAAGGTCAAACCAAGTTGATAGTACGGGGTTTTCTACCCAAGCTCGCATCACTCTGATTTCTAAACATCGAGCATAGATTGCCTACGCACATCCCAATATTTTGTCGCACGGGGTCCGAGTCATTCAGCAAAGCCATCCTACGATAACATACGTTCAACCAATTCTACGACATCTCAATATCGCTCGTTCAACCAACCATCTTCGCATAGTCTATTTCTTTTAAACACGTTCGATATAGTTCGCCTATCAATCCTTCTCAATTTAAGCACGCTATGCCGCAATTCGTCGCTAACCAAAATTTCACATTCCACATTTTCTAAGTCATCTAATCCAATTCACGTGATCGATCATAAGGTCGTCTAGCTTAACAATACGTTGCGCCCCGATTTCACGCGAGTCAGATTATCCACGGTGGGCGTGAATCACCATGCACGCTCCCGCGGGATAATCATCCTCATCGGGACGTAACTCTTGTTTTGTGTCTAGACTAGTTCATTCTCGATGCGCGGATTGGACCTACTCAATCCTCAAGTTTATTTCATTCATCAATCGTAAGTCTAACATCCTCAAATTTTCCTTCGCATCAAGCCAACAAGTTGAGACAATCAAAGTTGCCGCATCCTGAATTTTCGAGTTCGATCATTCCCGTGACATGAATCACCATGTCAACGCTCACGCGGAACGATCGCCCCAAATCCGACGCAACGCATGTGCGAGGCTAGAGTTGCGCTCGCACAAGACAAGATCGTCGATGTTGTGGCTATCCGCGTAACCATCAAGACACAATCATTTTCATTCAACATTTATCTCGATCAAAATCCTAAGTATCGCATCCAATCGAACAATAACACTTGCACGATTGTCATTCGCCGAGTCAGAGTACCCCCGAGTTATCGCATATCGATCTTTGATACGTCTCAATACCATCGATGATATGCGTAACCTGACAATCTTCCTTTGCAACAAGTTCCGAGTTGTGCGAACGATGCTATCATCCGACTGGATAATCTCCTCGATATTCAAAATCAAGTTCGATCATTATCCCTCAAATCATTCGCAACATCAATTTCTCAAACCCAAATTCGCGTATTGTTCATCCGTCTATCTTAAGTCACCGACCAACGTATTTCCTCAATTCGCATCAATCCTTTGCTAACTCAATCATCGAGCAACATTCAATCCAATCCTTAGAGTCATTTGCGTAACTTCAAAATCAAAACTTTCATGCACGCTATCCACCTGTCGTGCTAACTTTTCGTATACGATCCGTATCAATTTCCTCGATTAAGTCATCCATTCGTACACCCTAACTTTCCTCGATTCGATTTCACCTACTCAATCGTTTTCGCGTTTCATACTTGCGTAATCCTCAATCCTTTGCACGTTCCGTGCGCGTCAATTCTAGGTTGTTCGAATCCACTCGTCAAACTTCAAGACTAAGACTTATTCATTGACACTCAATCTATGGCTTTGCATAACGCGACGCTTGCTGATAGACTCATCGACACCCCCGAATCCTCAATCGATCGGTCGTCATTCCTGAGCCCATCGCATATACCACTCAGAAATGAAGTCATTCAACAAATTTTCAAAACTATCCTTTGAATCAAAATCGACTTTTCGAATCCCGTTCGAACCATTTCTCGAATTTCCAAGCACGACCATCTATATCGCACCGACGATATCGTCGCTCGATAGCACCCCTATCGACAGTCATCTCATTTACTCAATTGAGTTCAACTCATTCTTGCTCGACACTATTCAATTCCCGCACTTGACTTTTCTAAGGTCGACACAATCCTTGGTGTATATGCCCAGCCCGACTTAGCCAATCGTGCTTACGTAAACCCTCTTTTTGTTTCTTATCAAAAACTGTTCTCCTATGTTTTGCAAAATAGATAGACTTATTGTATGGACATCCCGTGGAACATTTGAGAGAGAGCGCACCAACGATATCAACTTGCGGAAGCACAATTCAGAGTTTGCGGAAACAACGAGTTAAAGAATTCAATCGATAGTCCAAGGACGTAAAGCCGTGCTCTGATACCATTATGTCACGCCCCGCTCCCGTAGGAGCGATCGTCCTCGCTAAGGCGTGATGCCGCACGAGCCTAGATTGTGCTCGTGCAAGGCGGGTTCCATAACGGCCGATCTCAGCGGCTGCGACGGGGTCGTCGCACAGAAGTCCCAAGCAGAGACATTGAATGATAGCAGCGGAAATTTGAACCAAACACAAGTTATTCAAAGAAGCTCTTTATTGATATTGAAACAACGATTACATTGGGGGCGCAAGGCCAAGATTACAATCACTCAAGCTCACTCTTCTCACTTTTTACAAGTTCACTCAGCTCTCTCTCATCTCTCAATTACAAGTCTTGAGCCGGCGGAAGCTTCGGAAGGCGATGTCCATACATTATGTCCCGTATAAGTCTTTTACTCCATGCGGCCGCACGCTTCGAATCGCCAAGGAACTCCGTGCCTCGACGCATCTAAGCGAGCTCCGCGCCACGGGCTTCTACCTGTGCCTGCACATGTAAACTATGTGGGTGTCAGTACTCAACTGTACTGGTGGAATGAGCTTCTCGCCCACCCATACAAAACCCGCACGTTATTTTACTTTGTGCAACATAGTCCCTTCTTATCAATTGTCTTTCTAGTCTTGCCTTAGGATCAGTTTTATGACCGACGCCTTACTTACCTTGTGTCATTAGACCGTCCCGTGCTTGCACAACAATGTCGACTCATACCTTGCCTCAAGACCCTTCTCGTGCCAACAACGTTAACCTATCGAGTCGTGTTTGCCTTACGGCTTAAATCAGAGACGCAACTACGCGATGAAGCTCCCTTTTCTGTGTGACCGTGCTACAAGCCCTTGCTGAGGCCGTGCCTCGCAATTCAGTAAGACTTAACCATATCGCCGCTTCGCGGCCCTTGCTACTTTGACCACCAACTGACCCAATCAAGACTTCTGAACTTATGTCGACCCACTTTGCCTTGCGGCGGTTTCCCGACTTAACTCAAACAACTCAACCAACTTAAGAAACTTATATGCTGACAACTCAAGACTTGACGCCACCTCTCGTGCCGAAGCACGATGCCTATGTTGAAATCCAATCTTAGGCCCGAACTTTGTGTTCTAATTGTACACACCTTCAACTCAACTCAATCCAAAGACATACACGCGGTTAGCCGCTATTTGCCGACATCTATATGAACTTGGCCACTGGCATCACAAGCCATACATTGACGTATAGTTTTGTTAATCGGGATCCTTTCGACGCAAGTAGCTAGCCCCGTCGCAAGTCCCCGCTTAACCTGTGCCAAAACCTTACGCACGACTATACCCTGTTCCCTCCTAGGCCGAGTCGGCCCCCATGGCCCAGGGGTTACCGCTCGAGGGTTCATCGCCCTTGTCGACAAGTTGTCAAATGACCATGCAAGACTCGACACAAACTGACGTCTCACACAGTCATTCCTTTACCAAAACCAAGACTTCTATCCTTGAGACCCCTCGACGACCCACGGTCGCGAGCATTCTTTCCTTGAGACCCCTCGACGACCCACGGTCGTGAGCATTTCCTTTCTTGTTACCCTATCATTTGGTTCAACTCATGAACGCCTATATGATAGTCCTTTCTCAAACTCACTTTGACTCATTTATAGTCCTTGCCTTAAACACTAAGTCCGTGCATCGTGCCTTAAGCCAATTTGAACTCTATGCGACGCTGTCGCCCAAGCCTTACCTCTTATGAAGGGCCTTGGGATCGAGGGACTACTTAACTTGACAACCGCAGAATGAGCGGGACAGCACCTGAAATGACTTAGATCGACCGGCACAACTTTGCCTAACTTACTCAAGCCTACGACTTAACCCGAGGGACGAGCAAAGGCTATGCCGAGCCTTGCGCAACAGAACCGTGCCCGCTTTATCAAGCATTTATGTGGGCGACGCCTATGACTTAGGCTAACTCTTAGCTTTTGCATCGAAGACCAACATTCCTTCTCCCAAGCCACGGGACGAAGGACCGAGTGTCATTTTCAAAGCGTGCACCAACTCTAAGCCGACCGTTGGACCTTTTTCCATGTTCTAACTCATTTCGACCCTTCGGGATTATTCCCTTTAGCTATGTGGATTCATCTCTTTTATTATTAAGCCTACTTGTGCAAGTTGAAAACATGCGTATTATTATGTGAAGGCAAAGATGAGGCAAGTTCACCGAAACTACCCCACCTGAGCGATGTCTTCGAGTCGCCGTTGTAAGGCCAAGCCGAACGCCGTCGACGTTTCGATTCCTCCGATTGACTGAGCGGGACGGGGCACTACATCATACACCACTCAGAAAAAGTTTCGTCCTCGAAACTAACTGAGTACACTTATCGACTTATCACTTTACTCAACATTCAAGAACTCTCGCACACAATTCTCCTATGCCTTTCTCAAATCCGAGTCACGCTCGCACTACCCTCAATCTTTTCTTCTAAACTTACGATCTCAAAATCCTCGACACTTTCCCATTCCTCAAGTCTCATTTGAATTCAACGTATCACTTAGTATGGATCGTGCACATATCTTAGGCGTCCCCAAAATACATGCATTTCAACCAAGCCTCGTGATAGCGATTTCCGCTATCACCACTCGAGTCGGATCGTGCACGCATTCAAGCGTCCTTGATATACATGCATGTCAACCGAGCCTCATGAGTGGTGCCTTCACCATTCCTATCGCCCCGCACCGGAACGTCTGCCTAACTGCTAGGCTATGTCTTTCCGTCAGTATTGGAATCATAGTTCCCAAACAACGATATCAACACTGACCCCATCCTAAGGTCAAACCAAGTTGATAGTACGGGGTTTTCTACCCAAGCTCGCATCACTCTGATTTCTAAACATCGAGCATAGATTGCCTACGCACATCCCAATATTTTGTCGCACGGGGTCCGAGTCATTCAGCAAAGCCATCCTACGATAACATACGTTCAACCAATTCTACGACATCTCAATATCGCTCGTTCAACCAACCATCTTCGCATAGTCTATTTCTTTTAAACACGTTCGATATAGTTCGCCTATCAATCCTTCTCAATTTAAGCACGCTATGCCGCAATTCGTCGCTAACCAAAATTTCACATTCCACATTTTCTAAGTCATCTAATCCAATTCACGTGATCGATCATAAGGTCGTCTAGCTTAACAATACGTTGCGCCCCGATTTCACGCGAGTCAGATTATCCACGGTGGGCGTGAATCACCATGCACGCTCCCGCGGGATAATCATCCTCATCGGGACGTAACTCTTGTTTTGTGTCTAGACTAGTTCATTCTCGATGCGCGGATTGGACCTACTCAATCCTCAAGTTTATTTCATTCATCAATCGTAAGTCTAACATCCTCAAATTTTCCTTCGCATCAAGCCAACAAGTTGAGACAATCAAAGTTGCCGCATCCTGAATTTTCGAGTTCGATCATTCCCGTGACATGAATCACCATGTCAACGCTCACGCGGAACGATCGCCCCAAATCCGACGCAACGCATGTGCGAGGCTAGAGTTGCGCTCGCACAAGACAAGATCGTCGATGTTGTGGCTATCCGCGTAACCATCAAGACACAATCATTTTCATTCAACATTTATCTCGATCAAAATCCTAAGTATCGCATCCAATCGAACAATAACACTTGCACGATTGTCATTCGCCGAGTCAGAGTACCCCCGAGTTATCGCATATCGATCTTTGATACGTCTCAATACCATCGATGATATGCGTAACCTGACAATCTTCCTTTGCAACAAGTTCCGAGTTGTGCGAACGATGCTATCATCCGACTGGATAATCTCCTCGATATTCAAAATCAAGTTCGATCATTATCCCTCAAATCATTCGCAACATCAATTTCTCAAACCCAAATTCGCGTATTGTTCATCCGTCTATCTTAAGTCACCGACCAACGTATTTCCTCAATTTGCATCAATCCTTTGCTAACTCAATCATCGAGCAACATTCAATCCAATCCTTAGAGTCATTTGCGTAACTTCAAAATCAAAACTTTCATGCACGCTATCCACCTGTCGTGCTAACTTTTCGTATACGATCCGTATCAATTTCCTCGATTAAGTCATCCATTCGTACACCCTAACTTTCCTCGATTCGATTTCACCTACTCAATCGTTTTCGCGTTTCATACTTGCGTAATCCTCAATCCTTTGCACGTTCCGTGCGCGTCAATTCTAGGTTGTTCGAATCCACTCGTCAAACTTCAAGACTAAGACTTATTCATTGACACTCAATCTATGGCTTTGCATAACGCGACGCTTGCTGATAGACTCATCGACACCCCCGAATCCTCAATCGATCGGTCGTCATTCCTGAGCCCATCGCATATACCACTCAGAAATGAAGTCATTCAACAAATTTTCAAAACTATCCTTTGAATCAAAATCGACTTTTCGAATCCCGTTCGAACCATTTCTCGAATTTCCAAGCACGACCATCTATATCGCACCGACGATATCGTCGCTCGATAGCACCCCTATCGACAGTCATCTCATTTACTCAATTGAGTTCAACTCATTCTGCTCGACACTATTCAATTCCCGCACTTGACTTTTCTAAGGTCGACACAATCCTTGGTGTATATGCCCAGCCCGACTTAGCCAATCGTGCTTACGTAAACCCTCTTTTTGTTTCTTATCAAAAACTGTTCTCCTATGTTTTGCAAAATAGATAGACTTATTGTATGGACATCCCGTGGAACATTTGAGAGAGAGCGCACCAACGATATCAACTTGCGGAAGCACAATTCAGAGTTTGCGGAAACAACGAGTTAAAGAATTCAATCGATAGTCCAAGGACGTAAAGCCGTGCTCTGATACCATTATGTCACGCCCCGCTCCCGTAGGAGCGATCGTCCTCGCTAAGGCGTGATGCCGCACGAGCCTAGATTGTGCTCGTGCAAGGCGGGTTCCATAACGGCCGATCTCAGCGGCTGCGACGGGGTCGTCGCACAGAAGTCCCAAGCAGAGACATTGAATGATAGCAGCGGAAATTTGAACCAAACACAAGTTATTCAAAGAAGCTCTTTATTGATATTGAAACAACGATTACATTGGGGGCGCAAGGCCAAGATTACAATCACTCAAGCTCACTCTTCTCACTTTTTACAAGTTCACTCAGCTCTCTCTCATCTCTCAATTACAAGTCTTGAGCCGGCGGAAGCTTCGGAAGGCGATGTCCATACATTATGTCCCGTATAAGTCTTTTACTCCATGCGGCCGCACGCTTCGAATCGCCAAGGAACTCCGTGCCTCGACGCATCTAAGCGAGCTCCGCGCCACGGGCTTCTACCTGTGCCTGCACATGTAAACTATGTGGGTGTCAGTACTCAACTGTACTGGTGGAATGAGCTTCTCGCCCACCCATACAAAACCCGCACGTTATTTTACTTTGTGCAACATAGTCCCTTCTTATCAATTGTCTTTCTAGTCTTGCCTTAGGATCAGTTTTATGACCGACGCCTTACTTACCTTGTGTCATTAGACCGTCCCGTGCTTGCACAACAATGTCGACTCATACCTTGCCTCAAGACCCTTCTCGTGCCAACAACGTTAACCTATCGAGTCGTGTTTGCCTTACGGCTTAAATCAGAGACGCAACTACGCGATGAAGCTCCCTTTTCTGTGTGACCGTGCTACAAGCCCTTGCTGAGGCCGTGCCTCGCAATTCAGTAAGACTTAACCATATCGCCGCTTCGCGGCCCTTGCTACTTTGACCACCAACTGACCCAATCAAGACTTCTGAACTTATGTCGACCCACTTTGCCTTGCGGCGGTTTCCCGACTTAACTCAAACAACTCAACCAACTTAAGAAACTTATATGCTGACAACTCAAGACTTGACGCCACCTCTCGTGCCGAAGCACGATGCCTATGTTGAAATCCAATCTTAGGCCCGAACTTTGTGTTCTAATTGTACACACCTTCAACTCAACTCAATCCAAAGACATACACGCGGTTAGCCGCTATTTGCCGACATCTATATGAACTTGGCCACTGGCATCACAAGCCATACATTGACGTATAGTTTTGTTAATCGGGATCCTTTCGACGCAAGTAGCTAGCCCCGTCGCAAGTCCCCGCTTAACCTGTGCCAAAACCTTACGCACGACTATACCCTGTTCCCTCCTAGGCCGAGTCGGCCCCCATGGCCCAGGGGTTACCGCTCGAGGGTTCATCGCCCTTGTCGACAAGTTGTCAAATGACCATGCAAGACTCGACACAAACTGACGTCTCACACAGTCATTCCTTTACCAAAACCAAGACTTCTATCCTTGAGACCCCTCGACGACCCACGGTCGCGAGCATTCTTTCCTTGAGACCCCTCGACGACCCACGGTCGTGAGCATTTCCTTTCTTGTTACCCTATCATTTGGTTCAACTCATGAACGCCTATATGATAGTCCTTTCTCAAACTCACTTTGACTCATTTATAGTCCTTGCCTTAAACACTAAGTCCGTGCATCGTGCCTTAAGCCAATTTGAACTCTATGCGACGCTGTCGCCCAAGCCTTACCTCTTATGAAGGGCCTTGGGATCGAGGGACTACTTAACTTGACAACCGCAGAATGAGCGGGACAGCACCTGAAATGACTTAGATCGACCGGCACAACTTTGCCTAACTTACTCAAGCCTACGACTTAACCCGAGGGACGAGCAAAGGCTATGCCGAGCCTTGCGCAACAGAACCGTGCCCGCTTTATCAAGCATTTATGTGGGCGACGCCTATGACTTAGGCTAACTCTTAGCTTTTGCATCGAAGACCAACATTCCTTCTCCCAAGCCACGGGACGAAGGACCGAGTGTCATTTTCAAAGCGTGCACCAACTCTAAGCCGACCGTTGGACCTTTTTCCATGTTCTAACTCATTTCGACCCTTCGGGATTATTCCCTTTAGCTATGTGGATTCATCTCTTTTATTATTAAGCCTACTTGTGCAAGTTGAAAACATGCGTATTATTATGTGAAGGCAAAGATGAGGCAAGTTCACCGAAACTACCCCACCTGAGCGATGTCTTCGAGTCGCCGTTGTAAGGCCAAGCCGAACGCCGTCGACGTTTCGATTCCTCCGATTGACTGAGCGGGACGGGGCACTACATCATACACCACTCAGAAAAAGTTTCGTCCTCGAAACTAACTGAGTACACTTATCGACTTATCACTTTACTCAACATTCAAGAACTCTCGCACACAATTCTCCTATGCCTTTCTCAAATCCGAGTCACGCTCGCACTACCCTCAATCTTTTCTTCTAAACTTACGATCTCAAAATCCTCGACACTTTCCCATTCCTCAAGTCTCATTTGAATTCAACGTATCACTTAGTATGGATCGTGCACATATCTTAGGCGTCCCCAAAATACATGCATTTCAACCAAGCCTCGTGATAGCGATTTCCGCTATCACCACTCGAGTCGGATCGTGCACGCATTCAAGCGTCCTTGATATACATGCATGTCAACCGAGCCTCATGAGTGGTGCCTTCACCATTCCTATCGCCCCGCACCGGAACGTCTGCCTAACTGCTAGGCTATGTCTTTCCGTCAGTATTGGAATCATAGTTCCCAAACAACGATATCAACACTGACCCCATCCTAAGGTCAAACCAAGTTGATAGTACGGGGTTTTCTACCCAAGCTCGCATCACTCTGATTTCTAAACATCGAGCATAGATTGCCTACGCACATCCCAATATTTTGTCGCACGGGGTCCGAGTCATTCAGCAAAGCCATCCTACGATAACATACGTTCAACCAATTCTACGACATCTCAATATCGCTCGTTCAACCAACCATCTTCGCATAGTCTATTTCTTTTAAACACGTTCGATATAGTTCGCCTATCAATCCTTCTCAATTTAAGCACGCTATGCCGCAATTCGTCGCTAACCAAAATTTCACATTCCACATTTTCTAAGTCATCTAATCCAATTCACGTGATCGATCATAAGGTCGTCTAGCTTAACAATACGTTGCGCCCCGATTTCACGCGAGTCAGATTATCCACGGTGGGCGTGAATCACCATGCACGCTCCCGCGGGATAATCATCCTCATCGGGACGTAACTCTTGTTTTGTGTCTAGACTAGTTCATTCTCGATGCGCGGATTGGACCTACTCAATCCTCAAGTTTATTTCATTCATCAATCGTAAGTCTAACATCCTCAAATTTTCCTTCGCATCAAGCCAACAAGTTGAGACAATCAAAGTTGCCGCATCCTGAATTTTCGAGTTCGATCATTCCCGTGACATGAATCACCATGTCAACGCTCACGCGGAACGATCGCCCCAAATCCGACGCAACGCATGTGCGAGGCTAGAGTTGCGCTCGCACAAGACAAGATCGTCGATGTTGTGGCTATCCGCGTAACCATCAAGACACAATCATTTTCATTCAACATTTATCTCGATCAAAATCCTAAGTATCGCATCCAATCGAACAATAGCACTTGCACGATTGTCATTCGCCGAGTCAGAGTACCCCCGAGTTATCGCATATCGATCTTTGATACGTCTCAATACCATCGATGATATGCGTAACCTGACAATCTTCCTTTGCAACAAGTTCCGAGTTGTGCGAACGATGCTATCATCCGACTGGATAATCTCCTCGATATTCAAAATCAAGTTCGATCATTATCCCTCAAATCATTCGCAACATCAATTTCTCAAACCCAAATTCGCGTATTGTTCATCCGTCTATCTTAAGTCACCGACCAACGTATTTCCTCAATTCGCATCAATCCTTTGCTAACTCAATCATCGAGCAACATTCAATCCAATCCTTAGAGTCATTTGCGTAACTTCAAAATCAAAACTTTCATGCACGCTATCCACCTGTCGTGCTAACTTTTCGTATACGATCCGTATCAATTTCCTCGATTAAGTCATCCATTCGTACACCCTAACTTTCCTCGATTCGATTTCACCTACTCAATCGTTTTCGCGTTTCATACTTGCGTAATCCTCAATCCTTTGCACGTTCCGTGCGCGTCAATTCTAGGTTGTTCGAATCCACTCGTCAAACTTCAAGACTAAGACTTATTCATTGACACTCAATCTATGGCTTTGCATAACGCGACGCTTGCTGATAGACTCATCGACACCCCCGAATCCTCAATCGATCGGTCGTCATTCCTGAGCCCATCGCATATACCACTCAGAAATGAAGTCATTCAACAAATTTTCAAAACTATCCTTTGAATCAAAATCGACTTTTCGAATCCCGTTCGAACCATTTCTCGAATTTCCAAGCACGACCATCTATATCGCACCGACGATATCGTCGCTCGATAGCACCCCTATCGACAGTCATCTCATTTACTCAATTGAGTTCAACTCATTCTTGCTCGACACTATTCAATTCCCGCACTTGACTTTTCTAAGGTCGACACAATCCTTGGTGTATATGCCCAGCCCGACTTAGCCAATCGTGCTTACGTAAACCCTCTTTTTGTTTCTTATCAAAAACTGTTCTCCTATGTTTTGCAAAATAGATAGACTTATTGTATGGACATCCCGTGGAACATTTGAGAGAGAGCGCACCAACGATATCAACTTGCGGAAGCACAATTCAGAGTTTGCGGAAACAACGAGTTAAAGAATTCAATCGATAGTCCAAGGACGTAAAGCCGTGCTCTGATACCATTATGTCACGCCCCGCTCCCGTAGGAGCGATCGTCCTCGCTAAGGCGTGATGCCGCACGAGCCTAGATTGTGCTCGTGCAAGGCGGGTTCCATAACGGCCGATCTCAGCGGCTGCGACGGGGTCGTCGCACAGAAGTCCCAAGCAGAGACATTGAATGATAGCAGCGGAA
The DNA here is from genome assembly GCA_029216955.1 of Iris pallida. Lineage (NCBI taxonomy): Eukaryota > Viridiplantae > Streptophyta > Magnoliopsida > Asparagales > Iridaceae > Iris > Iris pallida. The sequence continues at coordinate 16,100,186 of JANAVB010023995.1, forward strand.
ATTTGAACCAAACACAAGTTATTCAAAGAAGCTCTTTATTGATATTGAAACAACGATTACATTGGGGGCGCAAGGCCAAGATTACAATCACTCAAGCTCACTCTTCTCACTTTTTACAAGTTCACTCAGCTCTCTCTCATCTCTCAATTACAAGTCTTGAGCCGGCGGAAGCTTCGGAAGGCGATGTCCATACATTATGTCCCGTATAAGTCTTTTACTCCATGCGGCCGCACGCTTCGAATCGCCAAGGAACTCCGTGCCTCGACGCATCCAAGCGAGCTCCGCGCCACGGGCTTCTACCTGTGCCTGCACATGTAAACTATGTGGGTGTCAGTACTCAACTGTACTGGTGGAATGAGCTTCTCGCCCACCCATACAAAATCCGCACGTTATTTTACTTTGTGCAACATAGTCCCTTCTTATCAATTGTCTTTCTAGTCTTGCCTTAGGATCAGTTTTATGACCGACGCCTTACTTACCTTGTGTCATTAGACCGTTCCGTGCTTGCACAACAATGTCGACTCATACCTTGCCTCAAGACCCTTCTCGTGCCAACAACGTTAACCTATCGAGTCGTGTTTGCCTTACGGCTTAAATCAGAGACGCAACTACGCGATGAAGCTCCCTTTTCTGTGTGACCGTGCTACAAGCCCTTGCTGAGGCCGTGTCTCGCAATTCAGTAAGACTTAACCATATCGCCGCTTCGCGGCCCTTGCTACTTTGACCACCAACTGACCCAATCAAGACTTCTGAACTTATGTCGACCCACTTTGCCTTGCGGCGGTTTCCCGACTTAACTCAAACAACTCAACCAACTTAAGGAACTTATATGCTGACAACTCAAGACTTGACGCCACCTCTCGTGCCGAAGCACGACGCCTATGTTGAAATCCAATCTTAGGCCCGAACTTTGTGTTCTAACTGTACACACCTTCAACTCAACTCAATCCAAAGACATACACGCGGTTAGCCGCTATTTGCCGACATCTATATGAACTTGGCCACTGGCATCACAAGCCATACCTTGACGTATAGTTTTGTTAATCGGGATCCTTTTGACGCAAGTAGCTAGCCCCGTCGCAAGTCCCCGCTTAACCTGTGCCAAAACCTTACGCACGACTATACCCTGTTCCCTCCTAGGCCGAGTCGGCCCCCATGGCCCATGGGTTACCGCTCGAGGGTTCATCGCCCTTGTCGACAAGTTGTCAAATGACCATGCAAGACTCGACACAAACTGACGTCTCACACAGTCATTCCTTTACCAAAACCAAGACTTCTATCCTTGCGACCCCTCGACGACCTACGGTCGCGAGCATTCTTTCCTTGAGACCCCTCGACGACCCACGGTCGCGAGCATTTCCTTCCTTGTTACCCTATCATTTGTTTCAACTCATGAACGCCTATTTGATAGTCCTTTCTCAAACTCACTTTGACTCATTTATAGTCCTTGCCTTAAACACTAAGTCCGTGCATCGTGCCTTAAGCCAATTTGAACTCTATGCGACGCTGTCGCCCAAGCCTTACCTCTTATGAAGGGCCTTGGGATCGAGGGACTACTTAACTTGACAACCGCAGAATGAGCGGGACAGCACCTGAAATGACTTAGGTCGACCGGCACAACTTTGCCTAACTTACTCAAGCCTACGACTTAACCCGAGGGACGAGCAAAGGCTATGCCGAGCCTTGCGCAACAGAACCGTGCCCGCTTTATCAAGCATTTATGTGGGCGACGCCTATGACTTAGGCTAACTCTTAGCTTTTGCATCGAAGACCAACATTCCTTCTCCCAAGCCACGGGACGAAGGACCGAGTGTCATTTTCAAAGCACGCCGTGCACCAACTCTAAGCCGACCGTTGGACCTTTTTCCATGTTCTAACTCATTTCGACCCTTCGAGATTATTCCCTTTAGCTATGTGGATTCATCTCTTTTATTATTAAGCCTACTTGTGCAAGTTGAAAACATGCGTATTATTATGTGAAGGCAAAGATGAGGCAAGTTCACCGAAACTACCCCACCTGAGCGATGTCTTCGAGTCGCCGTTGTAAGGCCAAGCCGAACGCCGTCGACGTTTCGATTCCTCCGATTGACTGAGCGGGACGGGGCACTACACCGTCTAGGCAGCCTAGGCGGCCGCCATTTAGAACACTGAATATTCTATCATTTATTACGTAAACAATTTTAAGAAAACAATTCTTACCCCTTTCTTATAAGATACACCTCAAGAATCAATAAGAATTGAGGATCCACCTTAAAACTACAGGTGTTCATTAATCAACCGAAAGCTGGTTGTTTTTGTTATTTGTTGATTCTTGTTTCTTTATTAAATTATTTTTTTAACATTTCCCTCTTCCCAGCCCCAGACCAGATTAGTCCGCTTCTACTCCATGAACTAACAACGAGCCACCATGGCCTGTCTTGTTAAAAGATTTTTATTGTATTTTTTGAATTGTGATACTATAATTGTCCGGAATGATACAATGGACTAAGATATAATACAACTATTTGGGCGAGATGAGCTTTTTTTGTTGTAATGTTAATCAGAGCTTCGCATACGTTAATGCTTTTAATCTCTTACAATGATGCATACGATTTCTAATCCACAATATTTGCCAGACATCTCTATAGTATATAATTGTCTGGAAAGATACAGTACACCAACTATACAGTATTATACAACCTTATTCCACCTGAGTTGTAGTTTCTTTATGGATGTGCCAATTAAGACTATGCTTCTACTCCCTTAGGATGATGCATGTGATCCTTAGTGCAAGGTTTAGAAACTCGGTTTTGGTTTCGGTTTCAGATACCTTCCTATGAGTTATCAGTTTCGGGGTTTTGGACAAGGTCCAAGTATTGGTCAATAACGATACATAGTGATCATATCTTACCGTTTTGGCATGTCCGAACCCGACCAATACCGTCTGATAGAAACATATGGGGCTCTTTTCTAGTCAATCAGCAAAGAAAAAGAAGGGGAAAAATCCGTGGGTGTACTTTGTCTAAAGGAAAGTAAATGAATGTCTTTATTGCGTGTGGAGGATTCAAAAATGTTGAATATTATTTCATTCTAACTTAACAAGGAACAACAAGTAATACATTTTTTTGCATAAATATATCAAGTATTTTTCTTGTTTTAATAGATTTTTACTATTATTTGGCTTAAAGAAACCAGAACTCTGATACTCCGATCTGAAATCGCCTTAACTGTACTCATTAGAAGGATCAACCAATTATGATACCGATACTGTGAACCTTAGGTTTAATGGTTTTTTTTTATCAATTGTTTAATGTAGTTTCGGACCGTCCAATTACGATCAACATGAAGACATTATGAGCCATCGGAAGCAGAATCGGAAGTGGACAGACCATCGTTCTCTTCTCCTTCATAGGATGATGTGTCAGTGTTCTCTTCCTGTCCTTCGATTCCAACACCGTCTTCCAAAGCATGAGGACCAGTTGTCTCTGTCTTTGGAAGCTCGAACCTACGACATAAGGACGAATAGGAGGAGAATACCCTTCAGAAGAATCATCGGCAGACAAATGATCATCTGCATCAAATCTGAGCAATTATCTCATATATATATATAGTCCACCCGAACCCTCAAGAGAGCTACTATATGACATAATTTAAAAGAAATGTCTTAACCTTAAAGAAAAGAATGACACCTTAAAGAAAAGAAAGACGGTAAGGAATGTCACGCCCCGCTCCCGCAGGAGCGATCGTCCTCGCTAAGGCGTGATGCCGCACGGGCCTAGGTTGCGCCCGTGCAAGGCTATGTCCAGAAACGGCCGATTTAAGCTAGGCCACAGAGTCGCACAGAGTGTCCCCATTTGCAGCGGAAAGTAAATGAACACAAGTGAAAGCGAATTCAAACTCTTTATTGATATTCAAGAAGTTTACAAGCGACGCTAGCCCGATATTACAAATCGCTCAAGCTCTCTCTCTCTGAAACATAAAAGGCGTGCCAAGTGGCTTACAACATGGAATGATTCATGGCGATGTTCCGATACATTATGTCCTGTATAGGGTGCTTCAGCTCCTTGCAACGCTCCAAGGCTCCAGAGATAGCTCCGTGTCTTAGCACGTTCGATGGAAGCTCCGCACCCGCCGACGATACCTGCATCCTGCAAGTAGACTGTGGGGTTATCAGTACATTGTTATGCACTGGTGGGGAGGCTAGCTCGCCCACAATGCTATCATTATCAAACACGTTTCATTTACTTTTGTGCATCTCTATCATTCATTGTCTTTCTAATCTTGCCTTAGGATCAATTTCATGGCATATGTCATAACCTATCCCGTGTTGCCAAATTCAAGTGTCGCATGGAAATACATGCACGACTTACCCATACTTACCGTCCGGCCTTCCCTGTCCAAAGTAAACCAAGTTAGTCAACAATTCATATGGAACAACATAATGTGATTCTTGGAAACATTCAATATCAAGGGCGTGTCCCTGCCTCAGTTACTAGCGCATCGTAGGCGTATTCTCTAACTCATTATACGAAGTATTCATTATCATTTGGTGTGATACATTTCAAGCTTATTCAGAAGGTGCTTTGTTCAGATTAACTTAGACTATTTTGATTTCAATGCAAGGACTTGCACGTGGATCGCCACCAGCAAAGCCCACTTAATCTATATGCATCGGTCGCTGGCATCACAAGCCAATTTGGACATGTTCTCCCCTTGGTATTTCTCACCTATCGAAGCGTGCGGCTGGAACACCTTGATAGTCTCTTTGAAATACCCCGCACTTACGTTTCCAGTGGTGGCCAAGCCCGCACCCCGGTTGTCTGTAAGCCCCTTTTGATTCCGCCTAGGCCGGCATATCCCCCCTTTGATCATGCCGCGGAATCCCTTTTTCTTTACGGTCACAGCATTCGCCACCCCTCGCTCGTGCCGTTTGTCCACGACCATTTCGTATTAACTTGTCTTTTTTTAACTTAACGGCTGTCTCTGAGCCGTAGGCTAACCCTTAGCCTTAATGCGTTATCGACCAGGTTGGCGTCCGTGCAGCACGGGTAGCGAGCCCCACTGCACGTGCCCGTCATACCTGTCGCTAACCATTCCTTTCTTTCTTATCTTTTATTCATTCTTTCTTTCCTTTCTTTCTTTCACTTGTTTGTTCGTTCATTCATTTATTCACTTATCCATTCAATCTTTCATTCACACTTTATGCAACTCCCCGTGCGGGAGTCGCCTTGGCGACCCATCGGTCCCATAATCTTTCAATGTTGCTATACTCTACTCGGAACGACTATGTTGATAGTCTTCCCGTTTCATTGTTGTAATCCATTCATTGTTTCATTGTTGAACGCATAGGGAACTCGAAATGTAAGCCCGTGCCTTAGCACGAGCGTGGAGCGCGGTGCGAGAGTTCTCACATTTTCCATATTCTTTTCCATATTCTATACAAGCATACAAGATGGGATTAATCCCTTAGCTAGGTGCGTTGGGTCATTTTATTAGCATGTGCGGTGTTATCGCCTAGCGATTTCAGTGATAGTGTCCGTATTGTTATGTGTCTAGGCTAAGCAAAGACGGGTTCATCGGAGCCACCCACCTTAGCGATGTTCGCATCGGCCGAGCGATACTCCGAGCGCGCCTTTGATAGTCTAAGTCTGGATTTATCTTTGACGGGCCAGTGTAAGTCTTGCATCGATTCGCATCGATACTTCATCGGGTCGACGCAACTCTTCGAGTCGACGGCTCATTTGAGTCGTTGCACTTGCCGTTTGAATCGGCGTTCCGCTAGGGCGGAGCGGGTCATTACATAATACACCACTCAAAACAAGTCTCGTCCTCGAGACTTCCTGAGTGCAGGTCATCCTACCATTCCTTAACTCGTGTCATCGTGTTTTATAGACAATTCTATCGAACGGCTCTATCGTTCGATGGCATCGAACAATGCTCGGTACCTTTCCAAGTTCCGTGTCGCATACATTTGGTGGATTTTTTTTTATTGGATAACTTTTCATTCATTTTAGAGTTGATGGCACTTATTCAATTCAAGTGTTTCTTCGACTCGGTTGCTTTTTCGACGTATCATGGGACTGAAACGGTCGCACGAGGTGCGTTGTAATTCGTCAAATACGAAGTCGTAGGCTGAGGCAAACTCACTTATTCGTTCATGCGCATCTCAACACCCACTTGCAGCTGCATTCGAGTTCATCATATCGCTGAGTTTGGATCGTGCACACATTCAAGGCGTCCCCCAAATATGTGCATTTCAACCAAGCTTAGCGACTAGCGAAGTCGGATAAGCTACTCGTGATAGTTTCGATTTGCCGATCGTTTTGCTAACTTCGATTTAAAACCGAACTCATGTGTGTATCACATATCGTTTATCTCGGTCCTCGAGATTATCCGATTCGCTTCTCAAGCGCTCTAGTCAATGAAATCAATACGATTTCTTCTTAGCGGGGTCGACCAAGTCTAAGTAATTTTCGTCCGATTCAAGACCAAGTATTGCACTATCGTCGAGTACGTCTTCCGATCAACGATTCAATTCGTTATCCCAACTTTACTTGCGCATCATCCATCCCTATCATTCCCTTTGTTTGGGGCCAATCTCGTCGTCGTTCACGCACACTCCCAGTTCTCCGTCCTACTCTAAGTCTTGTTGCCACAAGTCTATCGTCCGTCTAGACGATATTGTAAGGTCAATCGCACAAGTTCAATCACTCGGCATAGGGTCGTCCGCCTATCCGCTAGGTCAGCTCACAAGGTCATATTTACACGTCAAGTCCGTGGCTCATCGTGCAAGGTCGTTGCACGACGCTCGCCCCAAATCCTATGGTCAAACCATTTGTTCGTTTGTACGGGAGTTTCTACCCAAGCTCGCGTCACTCAGATTTCTAAACATCGAGCATGATCACCTAATTCGCATCAAGACTTACGTTGCACATATTCAATTCCGTTCAATCACCAGTTCTAACCAATTCATGTATTCGATCACGAGGTCATCCAGCTCGACAATACATTGCGCCCCAATCTCACGCGAGTCCGATTATCCACGGCGGTTCATGAATCACCATGCAACGCTCCCGCGGAATAATCATTCTCATCGGGGCGTAACTCTTGCGTTGTGTCTAGACTTACTCGTTTTCGATACGTGGATTGGACCTACTCCATCCTCAACTTTACTTAGTCGTCCATCATAAGTCCGATCAATCCTCAAATTCGCCTTCGCTTCAAACCACAAGTCGTAGCAATCAAAATTGCCATGTCAAGGTATTTCGAGTTCGATCATTCCCGCTGGACATGAATCACCATGCCAACGCTCACGCAGAACGATCGTCCCAAATCCGACGTGACGCATGTGCGAGGCTGGAGTTGCGCTCGCGCAAGACAAGATTGTTGTCGTTGTGGTTATCACCGAACCATCAAGTCACTTCTCTTTTTCATCCCAAACATATCTCCAACATAGCATCCTTGAAACAATAACTTCTAACACGATCATCATTCATCGAATTAGAGTACCCCCGAGTTATCGTACATCGATCTTTGATACGCCTCAATACCATCGATGATGTACATAACCTGACGATCTTCCTTTTGCAACGAATTCCGAGTCGTGCAACTTAATTCCTCAATTCGCATTGCCTTTGAGCAACATCCATTCCAAATCCTTAGTCATTCTCGTATCTTCAAATCAACGTTTCCTATGCACGCTATCTTCCGACCGTGCTATATCCGATCTCGTCCATGAGTAATTCACCTTAACTCAAGTTTCAATTCATTCAACTAATTTCAAAATCGCATGCACGATCTTCTATGTTTCCTCGACCAAGACCTCCATTCGTTTCATGATTCACACTACGCATTCTTAATTCATCCGAACGATATCTCGTTTGAGACTCTCGAAGTCGAAACCAACTAAGCGTTACTCATTCTAAGGCTTTGCGCGATATCATCGCTTGCCGACATACTCGTATGATCCGTAAATCCTTTAGTCTCGCTCGAACAATTTCTATAACGTCCATACACCACTCAGGGTTCGAGCCACTCGACTAGTCGTCGACGCTCGCTCTTATTCTTCTTCGAAGCTATCACATACACCACTCGGAGTCAAGTCATTCTACAAATCCTCGAAAGGTTATTCGACTCCCGATCGACATGTCCAATTGCGCGTTCGCTCATTCTTCAAAATCTAAGAACCATTTCCTCGTGTTCGCTCTAGCGCCGGTCAAGTAGCGTCTCTATCAACATATGTTCTAAGTCTCCCTTATTCTCGTCCGAGCGATAGTCAATCTCGCTCGCAACTCGTTTGCACCATAAAGTCTAGGTGCGCGATATTCGGCACAACTTAGCCAAAAGGCTGCATGTATAGCTATCCCGTGCGGACTATATTCGAGTTCGCATGCTCACTTGCTAATGTCGACGTAGGACTATTTGGGCATACACGCGACTTGCTAACTTAGCATGTGTTCTCTATCGAGTCATGTTTAACATCGTTCGGCACAAAGGCCATTGCCTATCGATCCCGTTCAACCGAGTACTTGTACGAGCTTTTAAAAATATTAGACTTATTGTATGGAACATCCCGATGCACAACGAGAGAGAGCGTACACTTCTTTTGTTTCAACGAGCTTTCAAAACTGAAAAAATCGAAATGAAGTCCAAGGACGTGAAGCCGTGCTCTGATACCAATCTGTCACGCCCCGCTCCCGCAGGAGCGATCGTCCTCGCTAAGGCGTGATGCCGCACGGGCCTAGGTTGCGCCCGTGCAAGGCTATGTCCAAAAACGGCCGATTTGAGCTAGGCCACAGAGTCGCACAGAGTGTCCCCATTTGCAGCGGAAAGTAAATGAACACAAGTGAAAGCGAATTCGAACTCTTTATTGATATTCAAGAAGTTTACAAGCGGCGCTAGGCCGATATTACAAATCGCTCAAGCTCTCTCTCTCTGAAACATAAAAGGCGTGCCAAGTAGCTTACAACATGGAATGATTCATGGCGATGTTCCGATACATTATGTCCTGTATAGGGTGCTTCAGCTCCTTGCAACGCTCCAAGGCTCCAGAGATAGCTCTGCGCCTTAGCACGTTCGATGGAAGCTCCGCACCCGCCGACGATACCTGCATCCTGCAAGTAGACTGTGGGGTTATCAGTACATTGTTATGCACTGGTGGGGAGGCTAGCTCGCCCACAATGCTATCATTACCAAACACGTTTCATTTACTTTTGTGCATCTCTATCATTCATTGTCTTTCTAATCTTGCCTTAGGATCAATTTCATGGCATATGTCATAACCTATCCCGTGTTGCCAAATTCAAGTGTCGCATGGAAATACATGCACGACTTACCCATACTTACCGTCCGGCCTTCCCTGTCCAAAGTAAACCAAGTTAGTCAACAATTCATATGGAACAACATAATGTGATTCTTGGAAACATTCAATATCAAGGGCGTGTCCCTGCCTCAGTTACTAGCGCATCGTAGGCGTATTCTCTAACTCATTATACGAAGTATTCATTATCATTTGGTGTGATACATTTCAAGCTTATTCAGAAGATGCTTTGTTCAGATTAACTTAGACTACTTTGATTTCAATGCAAGGACTTGCACGTGGATCGCCACCAGCAAAACCCACTTAATCTATATGCATCGGTCGCTGGCATCACAAGCCAATTTGGACATGTTCTCCCCTTGGTATTTCTCACCTATCGAAGCGTGCGGCTGGAACACCTTGATAGTCTCTTTGAAATACCCCGCACTTACGTTTCCAGTGGTGGCCAAGCCCGCACCCCGGTTGTCCGTAAGCCCCTTTTGATTCCGCCTAGGCCGGCATATCCCCCCTTTGATCATGCCGCGGAATCCCTTTTTCTTTACGGTCACAGCATTCGCCACCCCTCGCTCGTGCCGTTTGTCCACGACCATTTCGTATTAACTTATCTTTTTTTAACTTAACGGCTGTCTCTGAGCCGTAGGCTAACCCTTAGCCTTAATGCGTTATCGACCAGGTTGGCGTCCGTGCAGCACGGGTAGCGAGCCCCACTGCACGTGCCCGTCATACCTGTCGCTAACTATTTCTTTCTTTCTTATCTTTTATTCATTCATTCTTTCCTTTCTTTCTTTCACTTGTTTGTTCGTTCATTCATTTATTCACTTATCCATTCAATCTTTCATTCACACTTTATGCAACTTCCCGTGCGGGAGTCGCCTTGGCGACCCATCGGTCCCATAATCTTTCAATGTTGCTATACTCTACTCGGAACGACTATGTTGATAGTCTTCCCGTTTCATTGTTATAATCCATTCATTGTTTCATTGTTGAACGCATAGGGAACTCGAAATGTAAGCCCGTGCCTTAGCACGAGCGTGGAGCACGGTGCGAGAGTTCTCACATTTTCTATGTTCTTTTCCATATTCTATACAAGCATACAAGATGGGATTAATCCCTTAGCTAGGTGCGTTGGGTCATTTTATTAGCATGCGCGGTATTATCGCCTAGCGATTTCAGTGATAGTGTCCGTATTGTTATGTGTCTAGGCTAAGCAAAGACGGGTTCATCGGAGCCACCCACCTTAGCGATGTTCGCATCGGCCGAGCGATACTCCGAGCGCGCCTTTGATAGTCTAAGTCTGGATTCATCTTTGACGGGCCAGTGTAAGTCTTGCATCGATTCGCATCGATACTTCATCGGGTCGACGCAACTCTTCGAGTCGACGGCTCATTTGAGTCGTTGCACTTGCCGTTTGAATCGGCGTTCCGCTAGGACGGAGCGGGTCATTACAAGGAAAAGGTTGGAAGAAGAAAATAGATCGGGAAGCCAAAGAATGAAAGGTTTGTCACTGACACTTTGAAGGAAACTGGGAGGAATGAATTTCTTTCTCCTTCCTCCATTATATATAAGAAACTCAGGTTAAATGTCAGGCTCGAAAGTCAAAAGAATCAATGATGATGGCACGGTTTTTAAGGAGAAAATAATTAAATATCGTATTTTTGAAAATCGAAGAAAATCCTTCATCAAATCTTCAACATGATCAAGAGATATCGTCCTCCGACAAATGTCAGACTTAACAAAATGTTAGATCTGACTTCTGTCTTGTGTGCCTTCTTTAGTGAGAAGGTAAAAACATGATGGTGTTCGATATGCATAGTCGGTCACCAACCGGATAAAAGACGGGGACATAAAGCACATTCTCAACTTCACGAAGATGATAATTTGTGCCCCCAGGGTGTGGCAATTGATACGGATATGAAAAATTCAACTCAAAACCTATTTGAAAACCCAGCAAGCAAATTTCAATGACACCATCATGTGTTGGTGAACAAATTGAATACTGTGAAGCAACCTGGGGTAAAGCCCATGTGGACAGCCTAATTGATGATATCAACATACACCGTCACTGTGGAAAATATTAATGATTTAAATCTCAAGCAGGGCCTAGCTTTCTCGAGTAGACTCCTCAGATTTGTGAAACCTAGTAGTATGTTAGGTTTTTTTTTTCTAGTCAATCATTTAATTCGAGCTGGAGACCATATCCGACCTGATCCATCGTAAATTTAGAAGACGGTAACTCAACCGACCGAACCCTGATGGTGTGGTTTAATCAAGTTTCAGTTAATTTTGCCCCCTCCTATTAATTACAATGTTCCTAAGGTAACCAACCAAAATATCTCACCTCTTTCCCTGATACTCTCCTCTGTCTCATTCATTCATTTATATGGAATGGATCAATATTTTTACATCTTAAACAAAAAGACAGAAACGAACGTGTGCATCATCATATTATCCTCCTCCTCCTCCTCCATAGTTTCTTTCTTTCATTTGAGTCCTTCCGAAATCTCCCTTTTCTTTAGGTCCCAATGGCGGAGGAGCCGACGATGAGGGGTTCGTACTGCAATGAGTTTGGGCTGGTGAAGGAAGGGGAAGGGGAAGGGGAAGGGGATGAAGCTGGGTAGAAGGTGAAGTACCAGCTTGTGGTGTACCATTCCCTCCCCGGCTATATCAAGGACAACGAGTACATCTTGGGCTAACCAATCCGAATGGCCTCTCAAAGCAGATCCTCCTCAGCATCTTCACCATCCACAACAAGACCCTCAATGTCTGGACATAAGCATTATTTTTTGGTATTTTTTGATCTATATTGATTGATTTTCATGAAATTTCATGTGGGTCATCCTTAATTTTGTTTTTTTATTGATTGGTTATTGCTAATAGGAAATGTGTATGAATATTTGTTGGGAACCCTCTTTAACTTTTGTAGAATTTACATGGGTCACTCTTGTTTTTTATTTTATATTGGTTGGTTATAGCTAATAATTCTCTCTTTCCCTTATTTTTGGTAAAATTTCCTATGGGTCATTGTTGTTTTTATGTTATATTGATTGGTTCTATTTAATAGAGGATGCGAATGAGTAATAATAAGTTTTATTGGTCTGTTGATGGTGAGATTTGAATTGAGTCTGTTTGGCTGCAAGGAATTGGAGTTTGGAGTCTTGATGGCAGCAATTGGTGCCTTAATTTGCTTGTTTGGTCGAATGAAACTGGGGAATTTCAGTTTCACTGGGAAACCCTTGGGGCATTTCAATTTATGGGATCTTTTTGCTATCATTTATAACTTCTTCTTTTTTCATATATGAGATGTTAACAATTTGATCAAACGAAACACAGAATTTGTAATTCCTGGATTTCAAGCTTTTTTTTGAAGCTGTATGAGTCCAGTCATGTCAACCAAACAACAAAAATTGAAATTGCAATTCCAGAAGTTTTAGTATCAAGAATTTCAATATTTTCTAGAATTCAAAATCCTAATATTATCGCATTTCAGTTTTAAGCTTGGGAATGTGGATAGTTTTGGTGTTGTTCCTTGTCAAGCACATAGAGAAACAACATGACTCTCAAGATACGCTAGAACACGCCATAAACAATGCCAAGTCAGCATTGCATGTTCAAAATTTTGTCATGTCCATGCAACATAGCCCTTTACTTTTATCTCAAAAAATATAGGATTAACAAGAGAATTAGTCTAATCGACAATTCTAAAGATTTTGTTTATTACATGAATTAACTGTCTCACAGAACTTTCAATGTAATCAGATTTAAGCTTGGGAATCTGGATAGATTTTTCTTGCCCATTTAACCTATTTTAGTGGAACATATATTTGTTCCTGTTTCCTTCTCTCAATGTTTTTTTGAGATGTTTCTTAGAATTAATAATGAAGTCCTACATCCAATAAGATTTTTTCAGCTGCTTTGGTAAGATACGTGTTTTCTCCTTTGAGTCAATTGTAATTTAATTTGGTTACTCTGAACTTATGTTAGGATGTTTTTTTTTCTTTTCATATTGATGCTTTTGATTAGATTATAAGATATCTTCTTATGGGCTTCTTTCTCTTAGAAAATGATTTTCTTACCAAATTCTCTTATGCAAGAAGGAACAAATTTAAGATAAACTTTTTTGTTGATTGGTCCTTGTTGTTCCTAAACTATAATAGAATTTTCCTATTAAATGCAATTATAGTTTAGGAACAAGGACCAATCAACTTTATAAAGATTCTAATAAGACGATTCTATAGTTAATTGCATTTAATGTTTCTTGAATTTAATGGCACATTAAGACGATTCTATAGTTTAGGAACAAATTCTGAAGGATTCTAATGTTTCTCTTAAGCTCTGAAAGTAGTTTAAATTTATAAAGAATCTAGCCTAGTAAGACGATTCTATAGTTAATTGCATTTAATGGCACATTAACCAAATAGTGAAAAGGAATAACAACCCCATAGCTGCGAAAAAATTGAGGTTGAAAAATCTTCTCTTATGTTTATTCTAAACTTGCAGATGGAATATTTCTATCATTTATTGTTTAAAGAATTTTAGGAAAACAAGTCTTACCGCCATCTGTATGAGATACATCTGAAGGGTCAACGGGAATTGAGGATGCACCTTAAAGTTAAAACTACAGATGTTCTTAAAAGAAAGGTTCTTGTGTTTGTTATTTGTTGAATCTTGTTTTTTTTTTTATTAGATTGTTTGTTTGTTAACATTTCCCTCTTCCCAGTCCCACACCATAGTCGTCTTCTTGTGGCTTCATGAATGTACACCAAGCCAATATGGAGTCATTCATTAAGAGATCTTGTTGTGATTTCTGAAGAGTGCTACTGTTATACCATATGATACAATATAAATACAAACTTTTGTATACAAATAGAAAATCTGCCATCCATTTTGCATATAAGGAATTGATCAATTCCTTATATGTGAAATCATCTCTCCTTTTGTATGTGAAATGCCCTTATTTTCTTATATGTATTTGTCTTTAAACGTTTTGACAATTCTTGTTGATGTGCACTAGAATTGCTTACAATAGGTGAACTTTGACTATGATAGGCAATGCACTGTCTATAGCACAATGCTTTATCGTTAAATTCAAGAGTTGTTATAGATCTTCTCTCTTTGGCAATAGAGTTGCAATAACACATGTTCATAATATATAGTATCATATATTATGCCTTCTTCTATTGAATTGCTTAGAATTATGTTCAACTCTGTTTAACTTTTGTCAACCTTATCCTTTTTACTTAACACCTTCATTTGATATCCAGGCACTTGATTGGGTTCTTCATTTTTCTCGCTCTGACTATATACACAGCAACCAAGGTTCCAAGGGTTGTAGATCTCCACTCTCTGCAACAGCTATCAGATGTATTGAGGAAAGCCGACCTGCAAAAGATTCAGTCTGAGATTATCGCTTGTCTACCTTCGTTACCTCATTTATCAAATTTGCAAAGACTAAAAGATGAATTGAAGACTTCCTTGCCTTCCATGGACATAATTCCATCTCTATCCAACTGGCACCTCTTGGAAGTTCTCTCAAATTGTTTGCCCCAAAGTTTTTCCAATGGCAACCAAACTAATGTAAGTATTATTGGATGAGTGTATATATGATTTGCTAAATTTTCTAAAAATGTTGTTAATACGATTGAACTTGCATCTCACGATAATTGATCACACAACACATTGGTAATTAGCGAGAGAGGCAACGTATTGGTAATCCTTGAGAGAACTCAACTAATTAGGATGTCTTTATTGAGGTAGGATGGGTTGCATATATATAGTAAGGAGAGGTGAACCTCCTTGCACATTAATAGATGTGGGACTAAAATAGAATACGAAAAGAAGTCATATAGCATTAATCAAGACTGGAAACCAAACTTAAATGCTTGTTTTCTTTGGATTTAATCTATGCCTCTGCATCACATGATCAATATCTGAGTTGTTTAGTTTTTGCATTTAAAGATACCGCGAATGATCTTTTACTTTTTAGATTTAGATAGTTCATCTCCGAGTTCTAATCAACTTTTTGTGCCATTAGGCTGTCCAGTTCTTTGTACCTGAAGCAGCACCTCAGAATATAGCATAAAGGATGATTTTGGGAAAAAAAAGAAAGAAAGAAAGAAAGAAACCCTATACTTGATGGGTTACTGTTCTGAGTAATGTTAACAAACTTTTAATCGCACATGTCCATGTGGTGCAGGATACAAATGAATTTAGGCTTTTTCTTGCAGGAATTTCTAAAAATTCCTCGATCCTAAGATCAGAATCATATATGAGGCTCTCTGAAATATCTTTTTGTCTCTTCTCATGACGCATTACAGCAGGAGTAAAATTATCATGACTTCATACTCTGGTCATTTCTAATAGACAACATTAATGTAACTTCATTAGGTTTTTGTCACTGTCACTGAACTTGCATCGTTTCTTTCAAATAAATATTAAGTCATTGTGCTTATGCTAATACTACCTTCTGTAAATATCAATCGCACCTAATCGGATATCAATCTATGCAGTGGAGCATGAAAGAGGATGTGGCCAACATGATTGCTCCCCTCCTTGTACGACCCATTGCCCGGTGGCCGTTCTTTGCCTTCCTAGGTGGAGCCATGTTCTGCCTTCTTGCCAGCAGTACATGCCACCTGCTCTCCTGCCACTCCCGTCGTTTAGCATATATTATGCTCCGACTCGATTATGCAGGCATCGCTGCCCTCATTGCCACTTCCTTTTACCCTCCCGTGTACTACTCCTTCATGTGCAATCCCTTCTTTTGCAACCTCTACCTCATATCCATTACTCTTCTTGGGATAGCCACGATTGCCGCTTCCTTATTGCCAGTCTTCCAGAGCCCAGAGTACCGGGTTATTCGAGCTAGTCTCTTCTTTGGCATGGGTGTGTCAGGTGTAGTGCCAGTGATCCACAAGCTCATCATGTTCAGGCACAGGCCAGAGGCGCTGTATACAACAGGGTATGAGGTTCTCATGGGAACTTTTTACGGGCTCGGAGCACTGGTTTATGCCGCGAGAATTCCAGAGAGGTGGAAGCCTGGGAAGTTCGACATTGCTGGGCATAGCCATCAGCTCTTTCATGTGCTGGTTGTTGCTGGAGCTTTCACACACTACAAAGCGGGGCTGATCTATTTGAAGTGGAGAGATCTGGAAGGCTGCTAGGAAATATGTTTTGAAGCAGCATAGGTTGAGAAACATGTGTACATGGGCTGATCTACTAAGAATTATGTTGCCAGTAAGAGGAGAGATGAATTCTTCTGGCTTTTCGGTTGTTGGGATGATTCAAGTGTCATATGTATGAATGATAATACATTGCAAATGTAGAATGTAATTAATAATGGTGCTTCTGCTAAAGATACTGCAGGAGAGGTTTTCATCATTCCTTGGCTATAAATGATGGTCTTAAACATTCTGGAGGATTGTTTTCCAAATAGTAATTTTCTCTTCAAGTAAATTATGATATATCCATACATACATGCATACATACAGAAGCTGTTCAACTGCAACCTAAAAAAGGGAATTTTGAAGCCGAAGATTGCGATTTTGATCATATTCCCCAGGAAAAAAAAATGAAGATCATGTGGATACCAAATAGTAAGCAAGCAGCTGAGCATTTAAAACTACTTATCCTTTCTACAGGATTAAGTCTGCAATGACAATGGTAATGGTATTCCTCAATGACATGTCCATTTCATTTTCTGTTCTTTCTAAGCCACTCGCGTATGCCCTTCTCGGATTCAGAGAGTTCTTCCTCGCTTTTCCCTTCATCAGAGCCTTCAACAAACTCGAAATAATCCTTGTAGTTCCTCTTGTAATAGTCATCTAGCCTCTGAAAAAAAAACATACAAGAATCAACAAATAAAACTTGAATTTAAGCAGGATATCAGTTGGAGCAGTTAGTTAATCAAGATGGCCAACCTCTTTGTCATTCTTTTCCTTGTTCTCTTTGGACCTCCTGAGATATTCTGCGAAAGTTAAGTTAAATGTGAAACGAAATAAATGCTAGTACTGCATCTCTCTCCTTCTTCATCTCTTGTGGCGGAATCATGGAAATTTAGATTACCTTGAAGAAGTGCACTCTTCGAATCGTCGCTGGCTGTAGGTACCACTAATGTTGCAGTTGACAACAGAATGGAAGATACTAGGCCCCTTCTCCCGGCGGCAGTTGCACTGTCTAGTTGCCTCAGGCCGCCTTTTACTGCAGCTAATGTTCGACGACAAGGTGTACCTGGCCTCCTACTCATCGCGGTAAGATTTCCATGAGGTAGAGCCATGGATTATCACCCGAGCTAAGAAGAGGTAGCTAGAAGGAGATGGCCAAATATGGAATTTGTCAAGACCACGAGATCTTGAGGGCCGGATAAGATGCATGAGATGCAAATATCTGGAACTTGAATGGACTAGGTGACACTTGCTTCATAACACAATATTTTGGTCCACAGGGCCCGCCCAGAAACAAGATCTTAGCTTCTCTTCTGCCAAAATAAGTACAATTCGCCACTTCCTTTCTCTGTTGGCGAACTAAATATTGTTTATTATCAAATTTTAGTATTGATGACATCTTCAGCGTATTGAATAAAATTAGTATGGACATTGTTATTTGGTGTCGCCTTATGCAATCGCTAAGGCATTTTAGAAGCTTTGTTGTTGGGTAACTTTACATAGTCTTCTCGACCTGTCTTGATTTAAATGTGACCCAATCTATATCAACATTTTTTGAGTTTGGAACATAAATCAGACTAATAACTTAAAGTTCTTAATAAGTTAATATATAAATTAAAGAAGAGGCAACGAACATTGGAATCTAACACCCCCCCCCCCCCCCCCCCCCCCCCCCCCCCCCCCCCCCCCCCCAATCAAATTTTATCTACATCTTTGCCTCTAACAATACAATAGGTCTCTCTATATATATATATCAAGTTACTGCAGTTGGTAATATCTTAGCAGTTATTTCTTATTGAATTCCGTGTGTTGATGCTGTAAGTCCCAAATTTGTTTACACAGAATGGACAACAAGATTCACATTCCATGCTTATAGTTTTTAATTATATATTTATTATACCAATTAAGAGAACTCCTGACGCTATCCAAATTTGCCAGAACATTCGTACTATACGACCCCTAATTTTGGTCTTGAGGCCCCTGCCTCCACCTTTTAGTCTTTCTTTTCTCACGCCATCTTAATAAGCTTATTATTACATAAAATTCAATAACAAACAACATCTAACAAGCACCAAAAAAAGAAGAAGTAACAGTATCATTGTTTTCGGGCTTAATTGCACTTTGATACCCTCAACTATTTCTTTTTTTCAACTTCATATCCTAAACTTTTTTACTCAACAACTTAATACCTCAACTATTATTTTTTTCAACTTCATACCTAAAATTTTAAAAATCCCGAAAATACCCTTATCCCTTCCCTCTCCCCTTCTCCCCCCCCCCCCTCCTCCCGCACAGCCCAGCCCCCCTCCCTCCCGCCCCGCCCCCCCTCCGGCCACCCCCTCTCCCGCTTCCGGCCACCCCCCCCCCCCCCTCTCGCTTCCGGCCACCTCCCCCCTCCTGCTTCCGGCCGCCTCCCCCTCTCCCGCTTCCGTCCGCCCTCCCCCAGCCCCCCTCCTCCCACGCTGCCGTGCCCTAGGAGGAGAGACGGGGGCGGGTGGCCGGAGCGGAGCGGGAGGGGGGGGGGGGGGGGGGGGGGGGGGGAAGCGGCCGGAAGCAGGAGGGGGGGGGGGGGGGGTGTGGCCAGAAGTGGGTGGGGGGGTGGGGGGGGGGGATAATTTTCAAGCTTGACCATGGATATTTTCGTCCAAATTTTTTTTCGGGTATCAATTTGTTACAAAAAAAAGTTTAGGGTATGAAGTTAAAAAACAGGAATAGTTGAGGGTATCAAAGTACAATTAAGCCTTGTTTTCGAATGAAAAGAAAGAAGATTTATTATATGGGAAAATTTTATAGGAAGCTTACAAATGATTCAAAATCTTATTACAACATTGTGTAAGATAAATTTGAATACAAGCTTAAGATTCTGGAGAATGAAGCGGTGGAGGTCGAGTCGACACATGATTCTTTGCTACGTTGATAATCTGGCTTTGAGTGCAAGGACGACAAAGCTTTCTCCTTCCTAGATATGAGCTTCAGGAAGTCTACATGAGAGCAACTTTAGTGTTCTTCAATGGAGCATCTACTAGAAGTAATATGAATGTAGTAGACCCAAGAAGAACGCCTTAAAATTCTCGTGGAAAAAGACTAAGTTTTGAGGAAGCGGTTGGATTAGAGTGCTCTTGATGGTCACAAACGTTATTGGGCAGAGTGCTCTCATAAACGATTTTCGAAAAACACTTTTGTTGTCCCTTGGTTTCACTAAAACCGAGATATTTATAACGAATTCGCATTGTAATGACCATTTACTAACTTTCGTGCGCAAAAATGAGCAAATTGCACCATTTTGCTCATTTTTGTGCAGAAACACTCCGCACAGAAACCATTGAGCATAAATTTTAGAACATAACTTCCACATAAATCACTATTTAAGCGTCACATGTCGCACTGAAAATGTCATTAATTCTCATAATCATGGTGGCGTAATCATGTCTAGCACTTCTACTTCTGTAACAAATTTCATTAAAAGCAACACATGCTTCGGGATCTGTAAAGTCAGATATTATTCCCTGTCATTAATAGGGAATCTAGAGCTTCGTTTTTGTGTGGATCTGTAAAACCCATTTCTTAAAAAGAAAAAAAAACTCACTCACCCTAACCCATCCCACGTACAGACCCTCACCCCCTATTCCTCTCCACATACACAAACCCACTCTCCCTAAATTTCTCTCTACCACACCCCTCACATTGCTCTAGCACCCTCATTAAATTCCTTCTTCAAAAGAAAAACAAAGCAAGCACTCATCTCTCTCTCTTCCATCACTCCTCCCCCATCACCAGCAAACCCAGCATCAGCATCATCATCAACATCAACATTTCACCACCATCATCAGCAAACCCATCATCATCAACTCACCACCATCATCAGCAAACCCGGCCAGCCCCGGCGCGACCTCGCCTCCACCTTTTCGCCGACACCGCACGTGACCGCCGCCGCCTCTCGGGGGATCCGCGGCCAGCACCTCCGCCGATCCCTCGAGGCGCCGACCCCGCAGCCCCTCGCCGGTGCACCACGTGCCCGATCCGCGGCCAGCGCCTCCGCCGATCCCTCGGCACGGCCAATGCATGACGTGCGCCCAGCCCCATGCCTCCGCGGCCGCTCTAGCCGCCGACCCTCTGTCTGTGCGCCTTCCGGCCATCCCTGCGACCCGCTGCCAGTGCCCTCCGCGCCAGACCCGCAGCCCCATACCGCTGTCCCCGTTCCGAACGGCCGCCCGAGTACGCTGTCGTGTTCGTCCAGACGCGTTCCCGAGGCTTCGAGCCGGTGACGACGCGCGCGTTCCGAGTCCGAGGCATCCCCTCGGTGCTCCGTCACAACTTCCGGTAACCTCTTCTACCTTTTGTTAATTCACAGAACCTTAAACAATTTCTGTTCCAAGATAGTGAGTTTAATTAGTTTCCTATATTGGTTTGGTAATAATTGTTAGTATTAGTGAATTATTAGCGTTAGTTGTAGATTAATGTTTAGAAACATTAACTACGTGATTACGATTAATGCCGATAAACATAAATTCAATGTCATTAATGAAATCGATATTTTTAGCCTCAAAATATTATTTTAATAGCAAAGCCGTAATTTTATAGGCAAAGTCTTATATAAGTATCTTTTAAGTAAAAAATGCATATTTTGTATTATTAACCGAATATTGTCGTATTAACGCTAATTTTAACAAATATATTATGTCCGCCATAATTTCATTAGTCATTTTAGTACCAAAATATTTAATTATGTAGTAAAGTGTATTTTAATATAGGGTATGATATTTATAGGCCAAAACCGTATATTCATGTTTTTAGGTAGAAAAAGTTATTTTTGTAATTTAGTCTTTTCTGCTAATAAATTATGGAACGAAAACTAGTAATAATATCGTATTTTCTAAATAAAATCTTAACTCTATTTAAAATAAGATTTTTACGTATATTTATTACTAAAATGATTTTCTTTACAAAAGAAATGTATTTGTTAAATATTTCGCAAAAGTTTATTTAGAAAATAAATATATTAGTTTTCAAATATTTCGAGTTTTACGCGATATTTTACTATTAAGATAATGTTCGATAAAAATCATATTTGTGTTAATATTCTAAAATACTTTATGTTTCGCCTATTTACAAAATATTAATAAAATAGTTCTTACCAAAATATTATATTTAAAATTATTTAAGTACAGCAAATGTCTACAATTAGCGAAGTTTACGTTATGTGGTTTATTAGCCGATCTTGATTTAAGTTCTAAGGACAGGATGTTGTTAATGTAGGTTCGGATTCCTAAATCCTAGCCGTTACCTTCTAGCTGTTGCTTTCCACGCCGAGGTTACACCCAAGGCAAGTTTCATATCTTTCATGTCTGCGTTTTATTTTAATAATTAAATGTATGCATCAGTAGTTTCATGTACTGTAGTGACACTGATTCACAGTAGATCCCTCTTGGACTCCACATCGATTAACGGATTAATTGATTGACTCATTGACTCGGGGATTGATTGGGGGAGTAGTATAACGTCTGTGACCAAAGCCATTGTTTACCGATTGCCTCTCTCACGCTAACCCCTACTGCACAGGTGGGTTGAGTCATACCGTATACTGTCGTTTTGGCCAGAATTCCAGTATACATATTGCCTCTATCCAGCCGGTCACAGATTCTGTTATATACTCAAAAGCACTATTGTATAATTGCATCATTGTAGCTTCTGAGAATATTACATGCTGTCTTTTTATTATTATCTAGCAAAAATATATAATGCCTTCAAACTGTCTTGCATTCATTTATTATTATTTTAGAATGTTAGATGTCGAAATATGTTCTTGCTCCCTCCTGACTGGAGACCAACATTTTTAGGTGACTGCGACGACGAAGATCACGCCTTTAGCTCTTTCTAAGGACCTGGTTCGAACCCTGACGAGGTAGCCGAACCTGACTAGGGAGCCCCAGAGTTTTAGTTGTACCTTGGTTTAGTTTATTTCCCTTTTGCTACAATAAAACCATGTAATAATTGAATGCTTGCTTGTTTGTATTTTTCCCATTTCAGACCAGTTTTTAGGTTAATAAAATATTTTTCTTTCCGCTTTAGTCATGTCTGTTTGTGTTCACTGCTTGATATAGCTTACTACCGCCGTCTCATAACGGTGCAGGCTGGGCATGATCCGACTGGACCCATTACATTGGGATCGGGTCGTGACAGGATCACTTTAAGCATGTCAAGTCTTCAGCATAAATCATCGTTCAGCTAAAACTTAGACAGAGAAACTTTTTAGCACATTACACTATTGTGCTTAAATGTGATAGTCTTGAGCATTTATGGCTTGACACGTTGGCACTTGCTTCAATCATAACTTATGCGTGGAGGGGCTTCTTTATAAAGAAAGTAGCTTGAATGAGCGTTCCTCTCAAGCGTCATAGCTTTTAAGCATAGAGAACAGTTGTTCTTAAATGATAGACTTTTTCCTACATCAGTTGATATTTCAACCATTTAAGCTTGTCATGTGAAAATTCCTTTTAGTTTTAAGCTTGATAGCTAGCATGCTCTTAAGCGTGGGTAGTGTAGAAACATAAAAATAGTACAGATGGTACGAAAGCGCAGAGACAATAGTTGCTTCACATACGTCACAGAAGTGCATGAGACATACAAATTTCTATACACTTCAAGAACTCATGCTATACAAAGATAGTTCATAAAGGAAAGTTCTTTATTAAAATCATGTTTTACAAAATATCTATTACAGATTCTTCATGGTTACTTATAATGACTAAAACTTAAAGCATAACCTACAAAGTGCGCAGTCGTCAGGAGCGTGCAGTCCCCAAAAGCGCAATAGTGTCAGAGCGAATCACTTCCTTGTCAGAGTGAGTCACTTCCTAGTCAGATGTGGAGGGACTCCAATATGGCTAATGAAGTAGTTATTGGTCTGAGCAAGAACACAGCTCCTGTGCAAAGCCTACAACACAACCTGTGGCTCTTCCAACCTAATAGGTACGCAGCCCCTACTCCAATTTGGCTAATGAAGCCATTGTTGAACAGGACAGAGCACAACCCGTGGCTCTTTGAGTTGGCAATCAATCTAAACCCGGTAGCTTGGAACTCGAAGACCTCCAAGATGTTCTTTAGGTTCGAACCCCTTATGCCAAACGCTCAAGTGCATCTCGAAACTCCGTAGTTGTTCTTCTGCAAAACCATAACTTTTTTGAACGAAGAGATCTACAACCAACAGTCGACTTATGCAAGGCCCATGGCCGTCGAAAGCTAAGTCGGGGTCAAGCATGACAGGAAAATGAATGAAAACTGTAAGCAAGGTCTCACCCAAAAGCTCATCTTTATATATGCTGTATGGCCCAACCCACATGACATGTGGCAGTTGGTCAAAGGACTCCGGAGTAATGGGATGAACCTAGGACTCAGCATAATGAATCTCATTTGATAGATTCGTTTGACTAAGCTTTTTAGTCACCGCTTCTCGAGCCCCCCAAAGTGGCAGCAATTAAATGAGTGTTGACTCAGCCGCTCAAAAACAGTAATTTCCTTAGGAGCACAACGACTTAGACGCTTCGTAAAAGTGCAGCTCTTATAGCTTTCCAGAAGCGCAGCCCCTTCAAACAGTTCCTTCATTGGTTCTTCAGAGTTTCTCAGAAGCGCAACCCCTTCAAACGGCTCCTTCATTAGTCCCTCGGAGTTACCCAGAAGCGCAGAGCCATCAATGTCTCCGTGACCAACTTCGATGCTTCATAAATGTGCAGCTCTCATAACTGCCCAGAAGAGCAGCCCTTTCAACGGCTCCTTCATGGACTTTGACACTTCGTAAAAGCGCAGCTCTCATCGCTGTCCAGAAGCGCAGCCCCTTCAACGGCTACTTTATTTGACCCTTCAGAGCTTCTCAAGAGCATGGTCTCCTCGTTGTCTGAAAGCATAGTGACCTCGTGGCCTTAGAGCACAGTCTCCTCGTCGTCCGAAAGTGTAACGTCCTAGTCCCAAAATACATATAATTTGGAACGTAGACATGCCACTCGTATAATAAATATACATAAGCTGTAAAATACAGTAGAAACCATGACAACTAATCTCATCCACAATAAAGATAAAGCTTTTATAGAATTAAGCAAGAATTTGTCTTTGTACATGATATTGGGCGGAGATAAATCCACTACCAACTAGTAAAAGAAGAAAATACATAAACAAAGAAATGACTTGGCAAAGAGTGACATGGACGATCCAAGAGCAATCATCTTCGAAGTAATAGAAAAGATCACGTCCTAGGCTATAACACCTGCAAAGAGATAAGAACACACACCTAAAGAGATCACTAGATCCTCAGAGGGATGTAACAAGACACATAATATCATGCCATAATACTGAATATAAACTGCTCAATAAATAAGTCAATTAGATTATAACTGTAAAACCACTTTTCTAAAATGAGGGTAATTTTGAACTTTTGTAAAAGTTTATTATTTAATAATAGGATTTATGATTTATGAGGATTTTTAATTAATTTAATACTATTTAAAATTGGTGAATTATAATTTTGATGTGTTAGCTAGTGAACCCTAGAACTGTTGAGCCTAGAGACTAACCATGACCATGGGCACCTAACCATGTGATTAGAATGACTATTTACAACTTTTTGGCTTGAGGGTATTTTGGTCATTTTGACTTTTTGGTGATTTTGAAATTTTATTAATTAAATATGTGCTAATTATTTATTTAACCCTTAACCTAGAAGTTAACCTAATCTAGATATGACCATGAGACTAGATATTACTTAAGAACCTTCTAAGCTAAATGCCAAGGTTAGGAATATCTAGATATTATTGTAATAGGATATTTCCCTTAAGATATTTGTAGAACGAAAGACTTAGGATTAAATTGAACCATTGATTGGACATGAATTTATGTGAAGAAGCCTTAGCCATCCATCTACATCTAAACCTAACCCTAATTTCTATTGTGGCCAACCCTAGGAGTATCCCCCCTATAAGTATCCTCACATGTTTGTTCTTGCCTCTTTTAATACCTACAAAGAAACCCTAATTAGTTCTTTCCCAATTTCTTCATTTTAATCCAAATTAATCCCAAATTGAGTCAAATCAATTGCATCATCATCCCCAACAGAAGAGGAGGCTAGTGGAGGCTTGCTAGCAAAGATTTGAAGAGCATTTGGCCATAGCTTGTGGAGGGAACAACTCACTTAGGAGCCTTTTCATTGAGTTTGAACTCTCAATAGGTAAAATACTATAAACCCTAATGAATTCCTGATTTCTTTCCATAGTTGCATCCATCTAGGTGTCCCCTAGCTGTAGAGTGAGTATGGTAGGATCTCGTATTCATTTAGTATGCGTATCGGACATGTACGGTGTTTTTAAATAGGTGTTTGATGAAATGCCTAAACCAATCATTTGTTCACCATTTTTGAAACTATTTTCATGCATATCTAGCCCTATATATGGGGATTAATTTTGCATTTGACTGAGTTGATTGTGGTGAGCATTTCGTGTCCAAATTGGATACAAACATGCGCGCTGGATACGGCACAGGGGGTACTGTGCTCCCCTGCTGCTCGCGTGTCCTGTAGGACACGACACGACACCGTTCGACCTAAAATTTCAGGGACACGAAGGGGCACTCACTGACAGAGTGATCCCCAAGTTTGAGGCAAATCCATCGAGTGGATCGAGAGAAATCTCGATCGCACCGATCTTTGCCTACGCGTAGCCTCGCGGGATTCGAGTACTGATACGCTGTTCGTGTCCTTCGTGGACACGTTGTGGATGCGTGTCAGGCACTCGTGTCCCTAGCCCTATACCTGACGAACACGTGTGCACAACCACAAGGACACTAGGATACTGTGTCGTGTCCACGAGGCCTTGAACTGGCCGCACAAGATAGTATCTGGGAATATTTGCATTGTGTGTGTTTAATTCATTTTGGACACTTTGTGTCCACTTGCGTGGACATGAATGCATTCCTCTGACACGCTAACATGTGACACACACTTGTGCACTACTAGTTTGTGTTATTAATTAGTTTTTGATTGTAAATTTTGGGTTGTTATGGTATCGGGACAGTAAACTCTGATACTGGATTTTAATTTGGGGATTTTTAGTTGGTTAAATTATTTAAATACATGTTAAATTGTTGAATTTTAACCTGAGATCATCTGCTAACCTGTTTTGTTTCACTTTGCATTAGCTGAGTTTCACTTGAGTTGAAACTGAGAACATATCCTTTATTTTCCTGAGAACTGATTTCATAACCTGAGTTTGAATTCAAAAGGAAAAATCTGAGTTTAATTCACTATTAACATATAAGTAAACCTGGGAATGTTAGTTACTTGAAACCTGGGTTGAGTCTTGAAAACGGAAATGTTAATATATGTTGCATAACCTGTGAACTGAATGTTCACTGATTAGACAAATCTAAATATGAAATTGGGTTTCATCCCTTACCTAAGAAATCAATAGATTAACCTGAGATTGTCTTGAAAACCTGAGAACTTAGTTGAAATATGAGTTCTGAAAGATATGCCATGTTATGAACAGTAGGTATTGGTTTTTGGCTTATGTTGAGATGACTGTATACATATCCTAGTTAACACACACATGAATATACTTTTCCCTCTAAATCTATATATATATATATATATATATATATATAAAATATATATATATTTTATATATATATATATATATATATATATATATATATATATATATATATATATATATATATATATATATATATGTGCATGTGTGTTGTATATACATATTAGTTGTATATGATATTGTATAGACTATGTTATCTTTACACTGTTTACATAGTATACCCCCTTCATGTCACTGTATGACACACACACACACACACACAACCTATATATTGCCTTCATTTGCTCTCTATGTATGTAATATATATATGTGCTAGTATATATATATATATATATATATATATATATATATATATATATATATATATATTTTTTTTTTTTATATATATATATATATATATATATATATATATATATATATATATATATATATATATATATATACCTTGTATAATTGTGAAAGTGACTTAATATATGAGACACAAGATATATAACTTGATATGTTTGTGTGCTAGTTAGACTATAGCATTAGGCTATGTGTTAGCCCTATGGTTTAGCTATGTGTTGGCTTAACATGTGACCTATAGCCTATGTATTATAGTTTGGTTCTTAGGCTTGACTTGTTAGACCTAGAATGGACTAAGTTAGAATAGTTGACCATGGTTAACCAAACCCTAACTAGTTTGACTAAGGTTGACCTAGTTTGAATTTTGGAGTTGACCAGAGTTGACCAAGAGTTGACTTTGGCCTAGATTGACCTACAAACAAGTAGATGCATTGTACTCTTCAAATTATAATCCCTTTGTATACATCATGACTTGTGTTGCTCTAAATAGGACTCAGTTACCTCGCTTCGGACTTTATATTCTCACGGACATTCAGATTTCAGGCAGTACATTCTCTGATCATTTCATACTTGCTAGGACTTATAATCATGTTCTAGATTACTTTACTTGATGCTGACACTTGTTATCACGAATTAGTACTATATGGATCTTTCATGCGATATTATTCCCTTATAGGATACATCGGGTATTTCGTGTTCGTGTACCTTATCATGGGCATCATGTACTCATTGTGTTCGTGTTATTCGTGTACAAATTGTGTGAAATTGTGTACTCTCATGTGCTCACATGATCTTCGTATACAAACTATACTTCGTGTGCAATAACATAACTTGACTGGATCCTTGTGTATTGATTGGGGACGGGGGAGTAGAAGTGGTTATGTGATCATTCTTGTAGTTTACTCGTGTACAACCTCTGTAGATTACTCGTGTACAACATCGTGCCGTTTATATAACCATCCTGTGCTCTGAATCACTAGTCACTTAAAGTTCTTACTTATCGTGTATATATTTTCAGTTTACAAATATCTCTCTTATTTTCTTGTACATCTTCTTACAGTTCATGCATCTTACTCTTTTACATGCTTTACATTTTCTGCCATATTATGAACTGCGTGAGATGTATTGTGCTCGTTCCTGTCCTGACTGGACCTGTTGAAAATATTACAGATGATATCAAGAAGTTCTGTCCTACGTACTATGGAGCAGCCCTAGATGACACTTGCGAGCTGGACTCTCAGGAGGATCTAGCTCTAGCTGATGATATCACTCCTACTGCCTAGACTAGTTTAGTTAGGCTTTATCTTACTTTGTTGTTGTCATTTGAGACTTTGAGATGTATTATGTTTTGTTGTTGTTGTGTCGTATAGACACTTAGACTTATTTTTCTTTCTGTTTGTATTTCCTTTGAGATTCTTATCTATCATATCATACTTTCTACCTTAGACTTGTGATTGAGCTGTACTTTGTATTGTCCTCCGATTGGAGTGTATATACTGTACATGTACCTTATGTATTGTGTTAGATGATTATGACCTAGGACAGCGTTCTACCACCGATACTGTGGCGTAGGTTGGACGTACCCACTTCTTGTGCCCTTACACTGGGTGCGGTTCGTGACACATTTTTAGTGGTAGCCCATGCAGGTCGAGAGTCGCATTAGTGCGATGTCGTGGTAGTGCAACGATTAGTTGTACTGCTGCGCGCCTGCGATAGAAACTAAGGAATAGGATTTAGCAGAGAGGTTACTCAATCACAGTTAGGACTACTTGAGAAGATTCCTGGGATGACCCTTGAGAATCTCATTATAAACTATCTCGAAATTCGATTACGACAGTTTCTGTCTACTTCTTTGTTCATCGTTGAATTTGATTTTGGTATTCATTATTGACTTAATTTTCTACCAAGATGAACTTTATGGGCTAGGTTGCCTCAGTCATGGAATTTAGAGTCTTCTACAGTCATATTAGCTGGTTGGCGATAGGGTAGAGTCTGATTTTGGATGTATTTCTCGGGTGTGGGAATTTAAGATTTTCGCAGCCAAGCTAGCGGCAATGCAAAAATTTTAAGTACCATAATCCTAGAAGTATGTACCTTAGTTACGAACTCTATGGATTATCGTTGTTGTACTTACTGGCGTAATGAGGATTCTGGTAACATGGTTCTGAATAGACGGGTATTATTATCAGGTTGCAGAATGGATGCCATATAGATGGTGCCCTAGTATGATGGAGTGGAATATTACTGTGGATATTACTTGAGTATCATGGATTAGATAGAGGGAGTTAGGCCACCTGTAGCATAGCACCATGTCCCACACCATCAAAGGGATATACCCCAAAGGGGCAGGGCTTTTGCACTGACGGTTGTGGAGACCGACGCCACAAGTGACGAGTTAGCAAGGTTGTCCTTCCTGTCCTTCTTTTCCATCTTGTTGTGTGATTCCATTAGTACCTGTCAAGATATTTTGTGTTGTGATAGATAGTATAGTGACCTATTCGAGACTATGAGATCACGACCAGTAGGAATCATGTTTTGCATGCTTTAGATAGAATTTTCTCATCCTTGATTGTTGGGGGTTTAACCTAGAAGGAGTATCATGAATGGACAGACCATATGATTATCAGACTGTATCTTGGGAAGGTTTTGAACATATCATCTCTACCTTCTGTTTGAGCCTTTCAAAATAAATAAATTGTTTCCCATCATCAATTAACTTAGGAGTAGGGATAACTTCAAATAACTAGTCTAATTTTTTGTAGAACTTCATTAGTTATAACTATTTCATAGTATAATGGTTTGATAGCTTGTATAGGACTTATTCTTAGGTATGGTAGTCTAGTTGACATTAGACTAGTAACCCTTTATAGTTAAATCTCTGTTGGTTTTGACTATTATTTTCATATAAGATGTTAGTCTGCTCAGGAGGTAGTGACCCCTCCGGCTCACCAGAAGGATAGTAGGATATATTGATGGTTAGAACAGTAATATTTCGTAGGTGTACTTTAGAAACAACAAGGATATTCGAGGTCGGTTTGTTTTTGTGGACTTGAATAATTTTAGGTTATTGATTCTCGAGATATTTTACTTAAAATTGTGATGCTAAATTTAGGAATTTAGAAATGGAGAAGAGAATGTAACTGTGAAGCGATGATGATACCAAAATTGAATAAGATGTTGGTAAGAGGACAAAGTGAACACAAGGATTTTGGGTCATGGGAAAATTTAAAGATTTTGTGGAGGTTTTAAAATTTAAGAAGAATAATATTTGAAGGTGTACGTGAAGGAAATACGAAGGTCGATTTTATGATAAAGAATAAGTTCCTGCATGACATAGTAGTATTAGCTTCGAATAAATTCGAAGACATTGATTTGAACAAGTTTGAGGATTTCATAGACTTTGATCTAGAGATTTTGGATCCAAGTTAGGACAAGGTATAGGAATTTAAAATTTTGGGATGATTAAGTGGATAAGGGAGAGTAAGATCAGAAAGAAGGAATAAGAGTTTTAACAAGAGCATGATTCATGAGAAATGCCTTGGGAATTTAGGCCCTGCTTCTAGGAGGGAGTTTTAGTCACCAGACCTAATTTGAGATGAGTTTTCGACCTAGGCTTTAGCATGTCTTTTGTGATATTTTGTTACACCCCTTGCTTGTATGTTTTGATACCTTGTGATTGCCTTGTGCTATAGTATGGCTAGTATAGCTAGATGAGACCTCAGACTGATATTACCTGCCATGACCCTGTATATTATTCTTTCAAATTGCATGATTTAGATGAGCTTCTAAGACCATGATTGTTGGGGACGAGACTCTAGGAAGAGTACGACCATCTTAATTTCGAGGACAAAATTTTCTAAGGAGGGTAGACTTGTAACACCCACTTTTCTAAAATGAGGGTAATTTTGAACTTTTGTAAAAGTTTATTATTTAATAATAGAATTTATGATTTATGGGGATTTTTAATTAATTTAATACTATTTAAAATTGGTGAATTATAATTTTGATGTGTTAGCTAGTGAACCCTAGAACTGTTGAGCCTAGAGACTAACCATGACCATGGGGACCTAACCATGTGATTAGAATGACTATTTACAACTTTTTGGCTTGAGGATATTTTGATCATTTTGACTTTTTGGTGATTTTGAAATTTTATTAATTAAATATGTGCTAATTATTTATTTAAGCCTTAACCTAGAAGTTAACTTAATCTAGATATGACCATGAGACTAGATATTACTTAAGAACCTTCTAAGCTAAATGCCAAAGTTAGGAATATCTAGATATTATTGTAGTAGGATATTTCCCCTAAGATATTTGTAGAAAGAAAGCCTTAGGATCAAATTGAACCATTGATTGGACTTGAATTTATGTGGAGAAGCCTTAGCCACTCATCTATATCTAAACCTAACCCTAATTTCTATTATGGCCGGCCCTAGGAGTATCCCTCCTATAAGTATCCTCATATGTTTGTTCTTGCCTCTTTTAACACCTACAAAGAAATCCTAATTAATTCTTCCCCAATTTCTCCCTTTTAATCCAAATTAATCCCAAATTGATCAAATTAATTGCATCATCATCCCCAACAGTAGAGGAGGCTAGTGGAGGCTTGCTAGCAAAGATTTGAAGAGCATTTGGCCATAGCTTGTGTAGGGAACAACTCACTTAGGAGCCTTTTCATTGAGTTTGAACTCTCAATAGGTAAAACACTACAAACCCTAATGAATTCCTGATTTCTTTCCATAGTTGCATCCATCTAGGTGTCCCCTAGCTGTAGAGTGAGTATGGTAGGATCTCGTGTCCATTTAGTATGCGTATCGAACACGTATCAGTGTTTTTAAATAGGTGTATGATGAAATGCCTAAACCAATCATTTGTTCACCATTTTTGAAACAATTTTGATGAATATGTAGCCCTATATATGGGAATTAATTTTTCATTTGACTGAGTTGATTGTGGTGAGCATTTTGTGTCCAAATTGGACACGAACATGTACGCTAGACACGGCACATGGGGGTACTGTGCTCCCCTGCTGCTCGCGTGTCCTGTAGGACACGACACGACACCGTTCGACCTAAAATTTCAGGGACACGAAGGGGCACTCATTGATAGAATGATCCCCAAGTTTGAGGCAAATCCATCGAGTGGATCGAGAGAAATCTCGATCGCACCGATCTTTGCCTACGCGTTGCCGCGTGGGATTCGAGTACTGATACACTGTTCGTGTCCTTCGTGGACACGTTATGGACGCGTGTCAGGCACTCGTGTCCCTAGCCCTATACCTGGCAAACAGGTCCTAAGGACGAAGGAAATACTAGGTCTTGAGGCATTCTACCCAACTTACAAGAGTTAAACTAGTAGTGTGATAGGACAATGGGTCATGTCTACCTAGTATGGGTTACCTTCTTAACCTCTATCAAGCATGAAGGAAGGATACGAATCACGATAAAAGGGATTAAGCAAGATGCAAGGAGTCAAGCAAGAGTTTGAAATTGGAATCGAAAAAGGCGGTCAAGTATGTGGATGAGATCCTACACTCTAATCCTATATGCAGGCTTGCTTGGTACGGTAAAGTAACCAACAATTTACCGTATACCTGCTGGGCCATCACAAAAATATGTAACACGCCAGTCCCAAAATACGTAGGACTAGGAACATAGACATGCCAACCGTATAATAAATATACGTATGCTGTAAAATACAGTAAAAACCATGACAACTAATCTCATCCACAATAAAAATAAAGCTTCTATATAATTAAGCAAGAATTTGTCTTTGTACATGATGTTGGGCGGAGACAAATCCACTACCAACTAGTAAAAGAAGAAAATACATAAACAAGGAAATGACTTGGCAAAGAGTGACATGGACCTTGGCTAGAACACCAGCGAAGAGACAAGAACACACACCTGGAGAGATCACTAGGTCCTCAGAGGGACGTAACAAGACACATAATATCATGCCATAATACTGAATATAAACTGCTCAATAAATAAGTCAATTAGATTATAACATGGTCCAATACTCCACCATTAAATTAGCGTACCATCCTCCCAACAAAACAAGGACATGAGATGGTACCCAAATCCATGATAAAATATCTTTCCATGCCATGAATCCAATATGGTATCCGGATCACACCAAGGTTCAGTACCTTCTCATCGAAGTAGTAAGCCATACCTAAAACCAAACAAGGACAAGATATGCAAACTAATCTGTGACAAGTTACTATTCCAAGTCGTGATCAGATATAAGCACCCAAACCAAAAGTACATATACCTAACGGATAAGGTAGCCTAACCATTCTAAGTGAATGCAGTTTTAAGAACAATCCTCCAACGCATGGGCTCTCTGGCTAAATGGGATTGGCATGGTTCCCTCTCTGGGCACCAGGGGCCTAAGAGCATAACGTTCCGCAGAACGTCAGTGGCTGTTAGTAATTATGGGTAATCTCACCCGCATCTCCGGCGGAGCTCACGGGTTACAAAAGGTAAAGTGTATAGTAGCCAATACGCTAAGATATTGTCCTCCCCGCCCCATGTCTACTATGTTGTACCCACAACACATAACCTCTATTAACCGCTAAGTCAAACTAGACATGTAAATACTATTAGCGGTTAATCCTATCGCACGGCTTATATGTACTGGTGACCAGCCAGTCACGCATGTCCGACGCATGTCCGAGTTCTATATGCGACTCGCAACTTCGTGGTACAAATATGTCAAGGCCAATGAATGTAACACAAACTAGGATGGTCTCTTAAATCTAAGTTTACTGTGTATAAAAATAATAAATAACCAAAAATAGAACTACAAGTATAATTTATCTAATTATGACAATATAGTATAGTTTATTTTACAAAAAAAGAAATATTAAATAAATGCATAAAGTATGAGCTAAAGTAAATAGACAACAAATGGCAAGGTATCTTGCCTGGTAGCGACGTCTGGTGTGGTACGATGATCAAGGTGGCACAGACTATGACTTTTGTGTTTACAACTACGCAAGACGACCTTTGATGATGGCATGGACTGTTCCATTGGGTCCAGGACGTTCAGATTAGTTAGGGTTGATAGGAGGATGTACATAATTAGCGAGGGAATAGGAATAATGGGATTAGTCATGGATTGGAGGATAATCGAAGGAATTTTGGATAAATAATATATATACGAATTTTAGAAAACTATTTATAATACTTGAAAATAGTTTTTAGATAATTATTTAAAAAAACATAAAAAATTGCTTTGTAAAAACTTTAATTTTGTTAAAATAGGATATTTAGATAGAAAGCTTATTTTCCATTAATAAAAATATATTGGAAACCTAGAAAAAA
Source organism: Iris pallida (assembly GCA_029216955.1). Lineage (NCBI taxonomy): Eukaryota > Viridiplantae > Streptophyta > Magnoliopsida > Asparagales > Iridaceae > Iris > Iris pallida. The sequence goes on from JANAVB010023995.1 coordinate 16,134,915, forward strand.
TCATTTTAAGGCAAAACTATAAACTTGTTAATTATATATATTTTTGGATAATACAAAAAATCTAGAAAACTTTTAATGCTAAATACTAAATTTGTCAAAGTATAATTTCTGGTAAACACTATCTTTGAAATAGTTAGAAAATAATATTTTCGTAAAATTTCCTAAAATAATACCAGCAAAATAATAGTTTTTAGCACTAACATCAACAATAATTATAATGATAAAAAATTAAAATAATAAGATTAGTAATATACCCACTGTTTACTTAACAACACTCCTAATGTATATAGTGAATGAAACTAGCAATAACATTAATAATAATAATAATAATAATAATAATAATAATAATAATAATACTAATAATAATAATAATAATAATAATAATAATAATAATAATAATAATAATAATAATAATAATAATAACCGTCACGTGTCAGCTCAGCAGTAGCCTTAACAGAGCAGCAAAGAGATATTCCCCAAAAGCTCATGCGCACAGCGCTTCTGTACGCCAAAACCCTTATGCACATCGTATATGTGCTTGCCCCTGAGTTCCACTCACAAGCATCGAAAAGTTAGAGCAAGTTCTATTTGTCGTCAGATCGTCAACGAAGTAAAGGAGCCGCTGTAGTGCTCGATCTCCACCGTCATACTTTTCCAAAAATTCTTATACCTAGATCTCCTGTTTAGAATCTCTTGTACTTTTTTCACGTTTAATATACAAAAAGTTCGTATAACTTTTGTCATGGCAAACAAGATGGTGACTCTGCTGGGGATTTCCTTCTTCTCCTTCGACGATACCTTGTGGGTCTTCTCAAAAGATCATGGTCGTACGTTTCGACTAGCAAGCTTTTGAAGATCTCCTCTCTGAAGAGAAGTCGAGCCCTTTGAAGCGGTTCGTAAATTAAAAAAGACTCGATGTACTTGGGTGCCTAAGACTGCTGCGACAAGCAGCAAGGAGGAGGGGGATGCGCTCTAGAACCCTCTGAACGGCAAAATATCGAAGACACCTTCGATCGCTGTTGTTGTACTTTCTCGATCAACTTCCTTTGCGGAGAAGCGCAGCTCTTCTGCTACAGGCCTGACGAAGGCATAGCGCAGGAAGACGCACGCAACTTTCTACCTGCGCACGAAGACAACTGCACATGCGAGAACTTCTTTCTTTGACAAAATTTTCTACCCATCGGGTAAGGCGATATTAGACTCTGAACGTTATGCACCTTTTAGGGGTAGCGTAAAAAGATCCAAGGCAGCACACGCTTTGTGCGATCAATATGCTATGCCAACAACCATGTTGGATTTTGAACGCCATGCACCTTCCAGGGAAGGCTCAAGGAAATCCAAGGCATCACACGTCTTGTGCAACCAAAGTGCTACGCCAACCACTATGTTGGACTCTGAATACTACATTCCTTCTAGGGGTAGTAGAAAGAAGTCCAAGGCTGCATGTACCTCGTGCAATCAACGTACTATGCCAATAGTTAATCGAAGACCTACGTTGACAGTCACACACGCAGCCGACGAAAACTATACAAAACTGGTTCGAATGCTTCGATGCCGCAACTAGTAAAACCCTACCGTCATTTGAGCGCTCATGCACATAATTCAAGCCAGGGGGTACATACTGTAAGGTTAGACTCATGTGAGCAGCGTTGCTGTAAGCATGAAGTGAGTCTGCCTAACGAGCAACTTTTTGACCAGGACCTAAGCGTATCTCACGCACAGGAACTGGGAAGAGGAAAGCTACCTTCACATCTGCACTTATGTGCGCAGCTTCCTTGCACGCACGAAATGAGTATAGGTGTGGGGACTTTTGATCTGCACAACGTGATCTCTTACAAGCACAAGGCAAGGGAGGATTCTACCATGCACAACGTGTCTGGCCCAAGGCATACGTGTGCCAAAATCACCATCAACCATTGTTGCTGCCAAACAGCAGCATCGCCACCGAAGAGGCAGTCCGTCTTCCAATGATTGCGGTTGATGGTGTCTATCCACCAGCGACTCGACAAAAGATCGTCGAGTGAAAAAAAGATGAACTCCTCGTTGCTTCATGTAATGCAGCACAGGGTTCTCCATCTCTTAAGAAGCTTTCCAAGAACCCTTCTGCCTCGGCCAGTAAGTCAAAGGGTCGACTTGAAGGCAACAAACCGGTAGTGCCTAGCATGGATGTGTTCCAACACACCTGTACTCAGACCAAGCTCTTATCGTAAGCTGGGGGTAGCCAACCACCCACCATCCACGACAATCCTTCGTTCCAACTCGAGGAGGGATTGTATGGAACTGATACAGATGTCTCCGTGGGCGCAAGCAACCAACAAACTGGGGGTAGCAATTACAACGAATCAGAGGATGATTGTGATCTACCTGTCTACCCTCAGGATGACGAGACTCGGGTGTCTGTACCAGAGATTGAAAGATCCATAGTCCCTTTTATCTCGTCGCACCTGATGACCGTTTTCATTGCCGAAGGTAACAATACGAAAAATGGCGTGGGATTCGGTCATAAAAAACGTATAGAAGCCCTTGAGACAGGCCTGAATACGTTAAACGAGACTATATAGGCCTTAACTTCTGTAGTCCTGGAGATCAAGGATAAATTGACATCCAGTGCTTCTGCTCCAGCAATTTAAGACCCAGGGACGAACGATGGGTCTAATGCACCTCATTTTGCACCAACTCTCATCGCGAACCAAGCAATGCCGCTATCATCTACTCCGTCAATGACTGGACCCTCGATGTCAAATGACATGCAACTGGCTCTCAAGGAGTTATACGCTCGCTTTGACACCCAAGAAAAATGAGAATCACTCCAAAAGATAGGGATCCGACAACCATATCCTGCTGAATGGGATAATGTGATATATCCTCTCAAGTACAAGTCGTAGACGCTCACGCCATTTGATGCAAAGGAGTCTCCTCATCAATACTTAAGGTACTTCGCCTCGGTAACGGGGCATCTGCTAAAAGACGACGCTCTACTTACAAATATATTCGTAGGAGCATTACAAGGGGTAGCCTATGAATGGTTTTACAGCCTTTCTGATGATTGCATCTCGTCGTTCGATAATTTGAAGCATCTCTTCCTTAATCTATTCTACGAAGGAGGATTGAACATGATGATGTCAACTCTCATGGACATTGTCCAGAAGGAGAAGGACATGTACGTACTTATATTGAGTGCTTCCACCAAGCAGCACTGAGGTTACCACATGGGGTGCCTGAGCTCATGCTTATGGACTCGTGCCGCAAGATCATGCTTCCCACAATCAAATTATGGTACAGTGCTCCGTGTATAGAATGGACACCTTTCATCACCGAGGCAGATGTAGCTGAAGAAAAGCTTAAGACGTACAATTGTTGGGACTGAGTTTTCCCTCATTCGAAGACAAAAGGAAATGCTCGTCTAGCAGCAACCCTGCCCACAAAGATAGAAAAGAGAAGCAAGCCCTGACCGTCAACATCTCCAAAGGTTCAACGTCAATGAACCAGAAGCCGACAAAAGTGCCAAAATCAAAGAAAAACTACTCCTTCAACAACAAAGATACACTAGAACTCTTCGATATGTTGATGAAGGGTGGCAAAACTCCTACCTCCTAAGCGTCCTGAAGAAGTAAGAAAGGTGGACAATCCCAAGTACTGTCACTACCACCAGTACGTTCATCATTCAACACGCGACTGCTATGTGTTAAAGAAGCAGATCCAGCATCTCATTTATGCCAAGGTTATCTTGCTCGACTATGAGGAAAAGACGGTCACTACCAACATGGTGACTTTCCAATTCGGAAGCATCCCGAAGACGAAAACTCAAGACGGTGTTGTCCCCATCCCAAGGGCGATAGTGGAAGTGGTCAACCTTCCGTCGGCCTGTAACAGTGCTCATGGACTCATTCTACTTACGATGCTACGATGTGAAATCATGTGGGTCCATCCTGATCTCATCCCAGACATGATGCTACCTGCTAGAACTGTCAAAACGGGCTGACGGGCAGGCTAACCCACAACTCGTCTAAACCTACTATTTGGTAGGGTGGGGTGGGCCAACCCACCATTTTGGCGGGCCTGAAAATCCTAGCCCAGCCCAACCCGCCGACGGGCCATAGGCCAGGTGGGCCAACCCACTTCTGTAGCTTTACTTATAGTACAGTACTTTCTAGCTTAAGAATCAACTCTTCCATAAGGAAATACAATCTCAGATTCTCAAGGGCAATGCAAAATTTAACCTACTATTACTAAAGTTTTATACTACTCCTTTAAAGTAGCAGTATACTAAAAGAATAACAATGCAAAATTTCAACCAAAATCTATATACATGCATTCATATTAATATACAAGAAAATCACTTTATGTTTTAATCTAACAACAAGACCATAGAATATTAGCTCGCTGAGGAACAATAATGATGCTAATTATGCATCTAGAGTTTAGAACTCTTACCTTCAATATCCTCTGGGTATCTTTAATAAAGTTGTACCAGGCAATTCAAACTAAAGTAACTAAAAAGAACAAACCAAGAGTGAACAAGGCTTCCATTTCTGCATTTCTGCATGTCTGGTACTGCCTATGGGAAAAATTCAACAAAATTGTGTGTTAAGGATGTCTGGTACTTCCCACCTTGATCAACAAACATTTGTCCTACATCATGATACCTCAACATTTTACAATTTTCCATGTGACGCCTCAATGCAGATGTTCCATATTTTTTGCCTCCACTTTTATACACTTTTTTACATCCCTTGTATTCACAAATAGCATTTTTACCAACCACTTTCTTCGTAAAATAATTCCAAACATCAGACATTTCCCTAGGCTTCTCCTTATCATCAGGCTTATTTTCTAAACTAATACTTTCGTTCAAAGTACTAGACTCCATTTTTTTTTCAAATCTGCAATAATATAAAGAAAAATAGTATTGGTATAGACTGCAATAAAATTCCCAAAATTCCATCCCAACACAGACAATTGGAACTGATAAATAAGTTCTTTAAAATTAACAAAAATAACATATTAATTTGGAATGGAGAAGTTCTTTAAATTTTGCAGCGATAGATAATATTAAAAGACAAATATTACTTTGCATCACTGATAGAAGCATAAATTCTAATTAAATTTAGCCTGGTTCCATTCTGACTAATTATTAAAACATTTACTATATGAATCTAGAACTTGATTTATCTTTTATCAGACACATGTAAACTTAATAATGTCAATAGCAAAGCCACAAAGAAAAAAGGCAAAAGAAAAAGAAGAAAAAGAAGATACTTCCACTTCACTGAGTTTTAGGCTTTAGTGAAGCAGTCTCTAATAGAGACTCTCTGCCTCACTTTTCCATAATTTTTTAGGGAGGGAGGGAGGGAGAGAGAGAGAGAGAGAGAGAGAGAGAGGGGACCTTTCGGTTTCGGGGTTGGGAGTCGGGACTGGTGATCACAGCCGGTGGGAGTAGAGAGAGAAGAAGAGGTCGGGAGGCTCGGGACTGGTAGCTGGCCGCGCGTGAGCGAGTGAGCGTGCCTGCTTCTGTGCAGCGTGAGTGAATGAGAGTTCTCTAGGAGAATGAATTAGATATAGGGATAGGGCTTTGTTGTGTAGTGAATATGTGATGTAAAGTCCTGTCCTAATTCCTGAGTTGAGATAAGTCACAGGCCACGGGCTAGCCCGCCCCGCCCAAGCCCGCGGGACGCACGGGCCAACCCACTGAGGCCCGCTTCGAAACAGGCCTTTAAATGTATAAGCCAACCAACCTTTTTGTATGGCGGGGCGGGCTGGCCCAACGGGCCTTGCTCACCTTGACAGTTCTACTTCCTGCAGCTCACCACGTTAAAGGAAAGAAGTCCAAGTCATGCCGGATGGTTTCTACCTTGGCTAACGATGCTCTGGTTACAACTCGCTCGATTCACCAGTGGAAGGATAGTCAGAAAGAAGTACCTCTGCTGCTACCGCCGTACCGAATGCCTCGAAAGTAGGTCCATCCCAGACTCCTGCAATAGATAAGAAGACACAAAAGGAGGTTCGCTTTGACAAACCACTGAGGAAAGACTCAGTAATGGGGCCGATTGTAACTACCAGTTTTCCAAAATAAGGGTAAATTTGTCATTTTTATAAATTGTTCATATTGTGAAGAATAATAATGAATATTGTATGTATCTATTTAAATTATTTGGGATTAGTTATTCGAGTTCGAGACTAGTCTAATTTTTGACTTGTGTTAGTGGCCCGGTTAGCTTAGACACTAATTCGGAGCCCATTAATTAGCAAGGCTTGGCAATAAACCAACTCATTAGGCTAGTGCACTTAGACTAACTATTCATAACCAATTAGTTCCTAAAGAGATTAGGTTATTGTCCAAAAGAACCCCAACTTCTTCATCTTTCATTTGTTTAGCCAAATGACAACTTAGAGGGCCTATTAGACATTTTGATTATGTCCTAACCTAGACAAAGTGGACGGCCATGGAGAGGCACTCCTCTTCATTTGCACTTCTTTTATTCTAGCCTCCATCTTCCTTCTCAAGAGCTCCTTCCAAAAAGAGAGCTTTCCACCATTGATTTCTCTCATAACCTCACTCTTTTCTCTACCATTCCTCACATTCTCTCAAGAAGAAGGTGCTTACAAGGATTGTGGAGCTAGGAGTAAGGAGGAGAGTCCATTTAATAGGGAATTTCGTGTCAGGTTTGTGTCCTTTTGTTGGAATATCCTATTGGTATCCTATTGGTATTTTTGGTATGTTGGAATATGTGTTGCAATATCCTATTAGTATATTTGGTATATTGGAATATGCCATAGGATATTTTTATAAAGAGTTAATGTAATGAGAATATGCCAAAGGATATTCCTATAGAGAGTTAATGTAATGAGGAGGTTGTAAGGCGATAAATAGCCAAGAGATTATTAATAAAATATAACAACTATTTTCTATAACTATTTTCTACATGGTATCAGAGCCACCTTTCCACAAACCCTAACCTTTCCCCTCTTCTCTCTCTCTCTGCCACCAAAACCTAACCCGCGCACAGCAGCCCCCCTTTCCGTGCCTACTATCGCTGCTGCTGCTGCTGCCCCGCTGTGGTACGCACGTCGGCCGCCCCTCCCACGTGCGTGCCGCCCCCTCCTACCGCATGTAACGGTGACGTTGTTGTCGTTGTTTAGATCATTCCGAAAGAGGACACCAATGCCTAGATCTGATAAAAATAGACATATTCGGATCTAGGAGCGGACAACGAGGATGAGCATGAGTTGTGGAGCGGATGTGACGTGATCGGAGAGGAGAAGCATCGATGGAGGAGATCATCAAGAAGCTGGATCCTGCAGAGGTTGCGACGTTGATGAAGTTGATGAAGACGTCGGCTGGTGAGAGCATGACACGAACGTCGCCGAAGTTGGAGCTTTCCTCCATCGATCTAAAGGTTGATGGACCGACTACCTACCTCAGTTGGCCACGACGGGGAAGGAGAACCCTCGCAGAGAAGACAGAGCCGAATGAGGGCTCGACAGGACGAAGAGCACCGTTAGGAGCTAAGGGAGAGCCCCGGCAGTGCTACAACTGCGGGGAGGTGAGTAATCCCCCAAAATTTGGAGGATTTTTTCTATTATTTTTAAATTCATAAATGTATTATTTTGAATCATTATTGATTTATAAATATAGCCTTAGTCATGCCTAATTTTTTTTATTCATACTGACTAGACAACATGGTATGACTATTGCGGTTAAGTGCCTTGACGAGTGCATTAGTCGTACGTGTCAATAGATTTATTTCATTTGAACATCTAGTTATTTAATTTTGCTAAATCATATCATAGTCATCCTTTCCATGTTTAATATTTAATTATTAAATTAACTATCTAATTATTTTAGTTTTGAAAAGTTTGATAATACTAATATTTGTTTATAAAATAATACTAGTAGGAGTATGTGCCTCCCCAATTAACATGACTCTACTAATTTGTAGTTTATGTAAATTATTATTATTATTGCTATTATTATTGTTATTGCTATTATCTTATTATCATTAATTTTATTAAAAGTATTTTGGAAACTGTGATTAAACTAAATAGTAGATGATATATATAAGTAAATTTTCCCTAAAACTAGGAAAAGTGCCACCAAGATGTCTTGTTATTTTATGATTATTTTTAAATTAATTTCTTTACAGATTTTATTTTGGTAATTACCAAGTTCTTTTAGGTGTTTATAAAAGAAATAAAAAAATAAAATAAAATAAAATACAAATTTCTAATTGTTACTATTCCTAGGAACAATAACAATTTGAAACCAACACAAAGGCCCCCAAGCCCCCAGGCCGAGCCTTCACCATATAAACATAACCGATCCCTTATAATCGCGTGAAGGAAACAAAGGAAATAAAACCCTAAACTCCGTCGCCTCTAACATCTTGCATCCCCAAGTTGCACGTGCGCGCGTCACCCTTTGTGCATCGTCGGGCCACTGGCAGAGTCACCGCAGCAGCGTCGGAGCGCGTACAACGCCGACAATAGCGAAACAAGACAACCACGACAGCAATCTGAAGAGGGCCATTTCGATGTACGTTTCTGAAGCGATTGCTCGCTCGTTTCACGATCTGACACTGCTGGTATGTAGTCAACTCGACCCTCTTAAACACGCTTCAATTAGTTTAAATCTATACAAACTAGGTTGTCCAATATCTGGACGCCAAGTCATCAAAAAATACAAAAACAGGACAGAATCAAACCTGTCCCCACCCCTATTTGGAAGGCAATTTTCAGCCAACCCATCAGCAGTTTTAAAAATCCTTTTGAATAGGATTATAGTCAAACTAACCAAGATGAATACCCCATTATTAGTTTTATTTATAGTGATTTAGACAGTAGGATAAATCGGATTAAAAATTAGGGAAAAATATAAAAAATCTATTTTCAAAAATATAGAAATTCTCCGATATGACGTACGCCTCGACAAATCGGGCGACATGGTTCCGAACCGAAAGCATCTAAAGGTGCGTATCAACTTCGTGGACGTGTGGGATTTGATGGAATTCAAATTGGACGCATGTGCGCGGCGAATTTGATGCTTATCCGTCGAAATTTACCGTATCGACCCCTTTGCAAATTCTCCAATTACTTCGTGCACATTTGTCGAATCAAAACGAAACTTACGCCAGCAGGAGCGTATCTTTTTCTGGTCCTGTATGCCAAGTTTGGTCCGATTCTGAGAAGGTCGATTGGAACGCCTATTTGGCGGGTCTGCTACCCGATCCAACGGGCGATTTTGTGCACGACTCATCAGAATCCATAATTTGACATACCGTTGAGTTCGTCTCCTCAAACCAGACCCGTAGACATGTAGTTTGACGATGTTAGAGACCGTAGGTTCTGGCATGCATTTCGGTACAAAACGGGTCCAACGGCGGATATTATTTTGACCCGAAATTACGATTTTGCTCCTGTTCCAGAATTGGACTTTTGGACAGACGTTTCTTAGACATATATTTTATTCCAAACATGTTCGTGGTGTTTATTTCAGCATCCGAGGATGTATGCGGGATTTGGCCTTCATCACTTCACTGTTCTGACGGTTCGAGCTATTGGACGTCGCCCTTTTGCACACAACCTCAGGCAAGATACCTTGCCTTATTTACTGTTTATAATTAGTTTCATCTTTCTTTATTTACTATATATTTATTTCTTGTTTATTTTTAGTTTGATCCATGACATGCTGTTCATAGTTACTTTATTTTGCTTTCAATTATTTTTCTTGCTTGTGTTTTAATATGCATGTGGACCTAGTCTTAGCGGACTACCTTTTGTTAGTAAACCTTGGGAGGGTAAAGGCAGTTTGATGTACGGGCTACCCAAAATCAAAAGCCATAGTAACTGCGTACTACGGTAGTCATGTCGCGAGGGTCACTAGCCTCGAGCTATGTGGACTGATGGGTCACGTGGGCCGCTAGCCTCGAGTTATGTCGGCTGATAGTATTGGTACTTGACGTGTACGTGTTGTGAGTTGTTACCTTGTCCTGGAGGAGTCACCCTTTACCTGCCCATACATTGATATGTCTTCTAAAATGCATACTAGATTGGTTAGGTAACCTTAGTCAATGTCATGTCACCCCCGTTGCATTAGTAGCCTGAGACAATGTCGCATCGCGGAATAGGGTTCTACCCCTTGTCCTTGTTTGGTGTAGGGGTAGTTCACTGTTTCGATGATGAGATATTGAACCTTGTTAGGATTGAGACTATTTTATTTTACTGGTGGTTTGTGACATATTATATATTCAGTTTATTATGGCATGTTCTTCCTGTATCTTGTTACGTCCCTCTGAGGACCTGGTGATCTCTCCTGGTGTGTGCTTCTGTGATATTTGTAGGTGTTCTAGCCAAGTCCGTGATCTTCTCCATTCCTTCGAAGAGGATTGTCTTGGGTCGACTTGCTACCTTTCCTTCACATTTTCTCCCATGTATTATCCTTCTCTTTTAAATGGTTGGTAGTGGATTTGTCTCCGCCCAACTACATGTATAAATGACAAAAATTTATAGTTGATTTATTTTATTATTCTCTCATTTTGTGGATGAGATTTAGTTATCATGGTTTACTGCAATTTCACAGATTATGTATACATATGGGGGTTCCATACAATGGAGTATACTTCGTATGTATATAGCTGGCATGTCTACATACTTCGTCCTAAGTATTTTGGGACTGGAGCGTTACATGTTTTTGTGGTGGCCCATGCAGGTCAAGTTTATCACTTCGGTTACGTTACTGTACCGATGTGAGCCTGCATATAGGATTAGAGTCTAGAATCTTATCCACATACTTGATCTCCTCCCTTGATTCCAATTTTGAACTCTCGTCCAACTACCTTGATTCCCTTCAGCTTGACTCCCTTCCACTTCAAACTCATCTTTTCCCATCATGCTTGACAGAGAGGTTAGGAAGATGGCTCCTACTAGTTATACGTGTATACTGTTCAGTCCTTCCTAGTTGAACTCTTATAAGTTGGGAAGTATGCCTCATAACCCATCACTCTATTAGTCCTTACAACCTATTAAGGGGGATTTAAGAAGATTACCTAGACTGTGCTCATTAGTCCAACCAAGATCTTAGATAAGAAAACAGTAGGATGACTGTATAAGCAGGAACACCGGACAAGACTTAAGATTCTTGTGAAGCTTGAACCATTTGTAACTGCTTTCATCATTATCTCCCGTACTTATACTTTGATCTACCATGAATGATGATGCTATTTATAGCCTAGTTTTGCAAGTTTATTCTTTATCGAGCTTGTTCAGGACATATGTATACTGGGGACGCCCACAAGCATATTGTCTATAGAATCAATGTGTTATGGTCTGATCAACCATAGTGCACTTGGTTCGCCCTTCATATGATTATCCCACATGGATTGAGATATAGAGCTATCTAGGATCTCATCCGCGACTGCATTGACAATTCCTCTTGAATTATACATTCGCCTTTGAATCACATAATTGTATTCGACGACATCTTTCTTGAACTCTTTATTGCTTTTGTCTTTCACTAATTGGAAAGGCAAACGCTTGTATTTGATAGATAGATACAGAGTATCCCCCATGGCCATGATAATGTATACACAAGTGTAGCTACCATAGGCCATCCATATGACTACGACCCTGCCTAGAGCTACTTGTCCTCCCCTCGACCCTAAAACTAATGTCATGACCTTCTAGTCATTTGAGTTTGAAAATGAGTAGGATCTTACCCTTAGTTAAAACACAACCTAAGAGACTATCTAATCTCTAGAAATTAATTATTGTTAGCCTCCAATTATTCATCTTGATTCCTGGCTTAACTAGCAACCCGTATGCCTTAACTCAACCTTTACTTGACTAGGCCCCCACAGTTTAGACAAGAGAGGAATAGACCAAAAACAAGGACACGCATTTGCAAGGACTTTGGTAGACAGCCATTCCAAGATTGGAGATTCAGCAGATGTTACTCTAGGTACAAAATTCTATTACCAAAGTAGTGACTTAGCATTTGAACAACACCTTCACCAGCTTAGCCAAATCTGTAGCATAATGTCCCGTCATTATGTTGTACTAGTTATCAACAGTGATGCATGAGCACTACATTCGATACCACTAGAACCCTGATAACCATAGTCTGGCAGGCTTAACACCAATAGAAGATTATGACTTAGCCATTAAGAGATCTTTTATATGACGTACCTTATAGTTCGTTACCCCATCAATAACTCTCGTGTACTATGGACAAGTGGATCATTCCATCATATCGACTCATGTGTCATGGTACGCAATCAATTCCATTATTAGAAATAGGGTTACGATCCTCGAAATGGATTCATAACTACCACATCACGTTACCGATCACATCATGACTTATTATTATCAAAAGTTAAGATACAATGTCACAACCTTAAAATATTTCTAACCTTATTATTCTTAAAAACCATGTCCCAGTCTCTAGAGTGAAGAAAATAAAAGACTTCAAAATTTTAAGAAATACTAAGATTACCGATTGACTAGGATAAGTTGATTTCTGTTAGGATGATAATTAGTGTCCCGTGAACTCCCACTTTTTATTTAGATATTTTGTTGTCCCCGACCGTGACATAAATATTTGGAGCACGAGACAAGTTGTTACCTTCCAACAAACTTCACATGTAAGACATAGACGACTCCACCTTCATGTAGACATATCATATCCTACTAAAACACGTCCTCTTGTACTCTATTTTTATGATGCGGCTTTCGAGTCAAAAAGGCTAGCTATAACCCCTACCATCATACCATTGACCTTTTTGACTTCAATTAGAGACCAACCTCGACTCAAATTTTTTGACCCAATATATGGTTGTGATCTACTCGAAGCCCTCTACACGAGTGCCACTAGTGTGCCACTCAATTGAGTCTTCATGTGCTACTTATACACAAAAGTCACGGAAGGCGCTTTTGGGTTTAAGGAACCTAGTTGACCAACCCGGCTGACAGTTGACTCAACCACCGGAGTTAAAACTTATTCTAGGCTAACCACACTTAGTAGGAATGGTTCAGATTGATTTTAGAAATCCTGTCTAGCCCATATAGATTAAAATCCAAGACTTAAATAAATCAAAGATTGGTTCCAATGAAACTAATAACTCATTGGTTCATAACGTCCATTCTAACCATATCATTCCGATACCTCTGTCGTGACTTTGATATTTGGAGCACAACACTAGCCATTTTCTTCCAACAAATTTCATCCCCATAATCCAGACTAGCCACTCTACACACTTGGCATACCTGTCCCACACATACCCACCATCTTGTGTTCCATTTTAATTACACCATATGTATGGCCTATTAACCTTTAGAACAAACTACGGATGCCCATTTTTGTCCCATTTGATCTCAACCATGCAATACCAACCCAATCCCTCAAACGACTGGATACCCATGATCCATTGTAAGACTAAGAACACCCTACCTTGTAGAATATAGTGACAGTTTGGATTAATTATAACTACCTCCCCCGATCCTTACGGGAACCGAGTACGGTTAATGCACTTACTCTTCCTTCGTATTCAGGCTCATTATATATTATATTTTGTTCTATTATATTAAGTTTATTTTAGTTTCGAAGACGAATTTTTTTTATAAGTTGGGTAGGATGTAATCCCCCAAAATTTTGGAGGATTTTTTCTATTATTTTTAAATTCATAAATGTATTATTTTGAATTATTATTGATTTATAAATATAGCCTTAGTCATGCCAAATTTTTCTTATGTATACTGACTAGACAACATGGTACGACTATTGCGGTCAAGTACCTTGACGAGTGCATTAGCCGTACGTGTCAATAGATTTATTTCATTTGAACATCTAGTTATTTAATTTTGCTAAATCATATCATAGTCATCCTTTCCATGTTTAATATTTAATTATTAAATTAACTATCTAATTAGTTTAGTTTTGAAAAGTTTGATAATACTAATATTTGTTTATAAAATAATACTAGTAGGAGTATGTGCCTCCCCAATTAACATGACTCTACTAATTTGTAGTTTATGTAAATTATTATTATTATTGCTATTATTATTGTTATTGCTATTATCTTTTTATCATTAATTTTATTAAAAGTATTTTGGAATTTGTGATTAAACTAAATAGTAGATGATATATATAAGTAAATTTTCCCTAAAAGTAGGAAAAGTGCCACCAAGATTTCTTGTTATTTTATGATTATTTTTAAATTAATTTCTGTACAGATTTTATTTTGGTAATTACCAAGTTCTTTTAGGTTTATAAAAGAAATATAAAAAAATAAAATAAAATAAAATACGAACTTCTAATTATTACTGTTCCTAGGAATAGTAACAATTTGAAACCTGCACAAAGCCCCCTAAGCCCCCAGGCCGAGCCTTCACCATATAAACATAACCGATCCCTTATAATCGTACGAAGGAAACAAAAGAAATAAAACCCTAAACTCCGTCACCTCTAACATCTTGTATCCCCAAGTTGCACGTGTGCGCGTCACCCCTCGCGCGTCGTCGGGCCACTGGCAGAGTTGCCGCAGTAGCGCCGGAGCGCGTACAACGCCGACAATAGCGAAAAAAGACAACCGCGGCAGCAGTCTGAAGAGGGCCATTTCGATGTACGTTTTCGAAGCGATTGCTCGCTCGTTTCGCAATCTGACACTGCTGGTATATAGTCAACTCGACCCTCTTAAACACCCTTCAATTAGTTTAAATCTATACAAACTAGGTTGTCCGATATCTCGCCGCCAAGTCGTCAAAAAACTGCAAAAACAGGACAGAATCAAACCAGTCCCTACCCCTATTTGGAAGGCAATTTTCAGCCAACCCATCAACAGTTTTAAAAATCCTTTTGAATAGGATTATAGTCAACCTAACCAAGATGAATATCCCATTATTAGTTTTATATATAGTGGTTTAGATAGTAGGATAAATCGGATTAAAAATCAGGGAAAAACATAAAAAATCTGTTTTCGAAAATATAGAAATTCTTCGATACGACGTGCGCCCCGACAAATCGGGCGACATGGTCGCGAACCAAAATCATCGAAAGGTGCGTATCGACTTCGTGGATGTGTGGGCTCTAACAAAATTCAAATTGGACGCGTGTGCGCGACGAATTTGATGCTTATCCATCAAAATTTACCGTATCAACCCCTTTGCAAATTCTCCAATTACTTTGTGCATATTTGTCGAATCGAAACAAAACTTGCGCCAGCAGGACAATATTATTTTTTTGGTCCTGTATGCCAAGTTTGGTCTGATTCTGAGAAGGTCGACTGGAACGCCTATTTGGCGGGCCCGCTACCCGATCAAACGGGCGATTTTGTGCACGGCTCATCGGAATCCATAATTTGACATACCGTTGTGTTCGTCTCCTCAAATCGGAGCCGTAGACATGTAGTTTGACGACTTTAGAGACCGTAGGTTCTGGCACGTGTTTCAGTGTAAAATGGGTCTAACGGCGGACATCGTTTTGACCCAAAGTTATGATTTTGCCCCTGTTCTAGAATTAAACTTTTGGACGGGCATTTCCTAGACATATATTTTCTTTTAAACACGTTCTGGTATTTATTTCAACATCCGAGGACGTATGTGGGATTTGACTTTTATCATTTCACTATTCTAACGGTTCGAGCTATTGGACGTCGCCCTTTTGCACACAAGCTCAGGCAAGATACCTTGCCTTATTTACTGTTTATAATAAGTTGCATCTTTCTTTATTTACTGTATATTTATTTCTTATTTATTTTCAGTTGGATCCATGACTTGCTGTTCATAGTTACTTTATTTTGCTTTCAATTGTTTTGTTTGCTTGTGTTTTAACATGCATATGGACCTAGTCTTAGCGGACTACCTTTTGTTAGTGACCCTTAGGTGGGTGAAGACAGTTAGATGTATGGGCTACCCAAAACCAAAAGCCATAGTAACTGCATACTATGGTAGTCATGTCGCAAGGGTCACTAGCCTCGAGCTACGTGCACTGATGGGTCACGTGGGCCGCTAGCCTCGAGTTATGCCGGCTGATAGTATTGGTACTTGACGTGTGCGTGTTGTGAGTTGTTACCTTGTCCTGGGGGAGTCAGCCTTTACCTGCCCATACATTGAGATGTCTTCTAAATTGCATACTTGATTGGTTAGGTAACCTTAGTCAATGCCATGTCACCCCCGTTCCATTAGTAGCCTGAGACAATGTCGCATCGCAGAATAGGGTTCTACCCCTTGTCTTTGTTTGGTGTAGGGGTAGTTCACTGTTTCGATGATGAGATATTGAACCTTGTTACGATTGGCACTATTTTATTTTACTAGTAGTTTGTGATATATTATATATTCAGTTTATTATGGCATGTACTTCCTGTATCTTGTTACGTCCCTCTGAGGACCTGGTAATCTCTCTAGGTGTGTGCTTCTGTGATATTTACAGGTGTTCTAGCCAAGTCCGTGATCTTCTCCATTCCTTCGCAGAGGATTGCCTTGGGTCGACTTGCTACCTTTCCTTCGCATTTTCTTCCGTGTATTATCCTTCTCTTTTAAATGGTTGGTAGTAGATTTGTCTCCGCCCAACTACATGTATAAATGACAAAAATTTATAGTTGATTTATATTATTATTCTTTTATTTTGTGGATGAGATTTATTATCATGATTTACTGCAATTTCACGGCTTATGTATACATACGGGGGTTCCATACATTGGAGTATAATTCGTATGTATACAGCTGGCATGTCTAGTACTTCGTCCTAAGTATTTTGGGACTGGGGCATTACAAGGTGGGTCATCTGAGGTATGCTTGCACCAAACCACCCAAGGAAGATTCAGGCGGTAGACGTGGACAGTTTGGAGATGTGACCATGGTTATAGGGGTCGACAGGGCGGTCAAGGAGGTTGTCGGGCGAACCAGCTGGTAGCAGAAGGCGAGAAGACAGCTGACGGTGCCTATACTGAGGAGGATCAGGCACTGCAGGACATGTTGTAAGTACTCAGGAGGAGGCAGAGAGCGTCGAACGATGGAGATAGAAGGAGTATAGGACCGGGAAGGCATCTACCTCATTCTTTGCCAGAGGCAACGCTGACATGTATGCCCATCCGTCGGCAGAAGGCACTGACGACTCGCTCGCCCTTGCATCTATGTCTTCCCTCAGATCGTCGGATTGGATTATCGATTCGGGTGCGCCTCAACACGTGACAGGGAATGCTAGTGAGTTAGAATCCTACACTCGCCTAGCATCGGTGGACAACATTCAAACAGCTGATGGTACTTTCCAGTCAGTGGTCGGTAAGGGTACTGTCGATTGTACAGGTTCAGTAAAATTATCCGATGTTTTGCATGCTCCTTCTTTTTCAGTCACTCTTTTGTCCATTAGTTCTATAATCCTCGAATTAAAATGCACTGACTGCTTTGATATTCCTAAGGTGATCTTCCAGGAGAAGGAGACAGGACGAAGACTTAGGACTGACACTTGGCATGATGGACTGTGGTACCTGGATCGAGAAGGGTTGGATTTAGCATTAGTATCTGTGACGAAAAAGACAGGGATAGAAGGGAAGATGAGTGTGGAAGATAAATTATGACTCCACCACAGGAGGTTAGGACACTCTTCATTTGGTATTTTAAGCAAACTATACCCTACAATTTATAAAGAAAGTTAATAAAGAGAAACTAGTTTGTGATGCTTGTGAGTTAGGCAAACTTACTAGGAGTTCATATGTGAGTAGTGGTCGTAGGTGCTCGTCTATTTTTGATGTGGTACACTCTGATGTCCGGGGGCCTTATACTACTCCTATGAATGGTTACAAATATTTTGTTACCTTCATTGATTGTTTTTCTCATTCTACTTGGTTGTATTTGATAAAAAATAAGAGTGAGTGCGCCTCAAACGTGCTATGCCGGCAGCAAACCAGAAGCATGCGCTCACAATCATGCACGCTGCTGATGGTAGGCTGTATAAGGTCAACTTGGGTGCTTTTGCAGCAGAAACGAGCCGACCATCAAAGTCCTTGCCTCACTTGGGCGTATCTGTTGCGTTCGCAACCAAGTCGAGCAAGGCAAACTCTGTTGTCTTGAACCCCAGCGCCTACATAGGATGTGCGCCTATGGCTGGTTCAAGTCACTGTAAATGTTGTACCCCCACTACTGATCTGAGCGTATCTTCTGCGTTGGTTCAGGGGGCACAACATTCACCTGACCACCCCGGTGCTTGGCCTTGTCATGCGCCTGATGGGGGTGCGAGGGTGGCACTCTCCCCCAATGATTTGCGTAATATGATCATTCACAAGCGTCGATCAGGAGAGTCGACTGACAAGCACAATGCGCCCCTCACAGGGCACGCCTGTGCTATAGTCACCATCAACTGTTGTTTCAAAACAGCAGTCCCACCATCAAGGCAGTCGGTGTTCCAGCGGCTGCAATCATCAACACCCCTCCAACGTCGCCTCGGGAAGAAGGTGTCAACTGAAGTGGAGCCAGAACTACAGGTTGCTTCTTGCAACGTAGTCTCCAACTCCCCGTCAATTCGGAAGGCGACTGGTAGCTCCTCGGCTTTATCCTCATCCAAGTCCCAGTCGAGGAAGACCAAAACGATTGTCCCGTCCTCAGGAGTGTTTGAGGGCACTCGGGGGAGAAAGAAGATCTCAGAAGCTGGGGGTAGTCAAGCCCCTGTGGATCTTCATCCTGGAGACGAAGTCAGCCTCCTGGACATAGTTGGGGGTAGTCAAGCCCCTGCAGATCTTCATTCTGGAGATGAAGTCAGCCTCTCGGACATAGTTGGGGGTAGTCAAGCCCCTGCGGATCTTCATCCTGGAGACGAAGTCAGCCTCCCGGACATGGCTGGGGGTAGTCAAGCCCCTGTGGATCTGCGTCTCGAAGACGAAGAAGTCCTCCAAGACAGAAGTGGGGATAGTCAGTCCCTTGCTAATACTTCTCCCGAAGATGAAGGTGTCCTCCAGAACATAGCTGGGAATAGCCAAGACGAAGCTCCGGGGGAAGTCCCTCTTCTACAAGAGAGCGAGGCCAAAAATGAAGCCTCAACTGATCCATCCACTTCCAGTCACATCATGATGGTGTACATGACGGGAGCTGGTGATGCGGAGTCTGATACGCCGCCAGCAGACCTCGTCCAGCGCATGGATACTTTGGAAGGGGGACTCAAAACCCTCTCTGCCTCCATGTAAATACTGACTTAAGGAGTGTTTGAGATACGGTCGGCTTTGGCAAGGGCACCTTCTACCGGTCCTGACCCAGGGGCCAATGGAGAATCAAGTGTACCCCTTCAACGGGTATCCTTGGATACAGATCATCGTGAAGCACCTCGGACGTCGAAGCCATCAAATGCTCAACTCCAGACTGTACCACCTTCCCCGACTCCCAGCTCCACGGAAGACGTGGTTGAGATGATCAGGGACTTGCACGAGCACTTTGAGTCCAAGAACATACAAGAGGAGTGCCAGAAGATGGGGATCCCACAACCATACCCCCTCGAATGGAACAAAGTGGTTTATCCTCCCAAGTATAAACCACAAATATTGACGCCATACGACGGGAAGGACTCTCCATGCCGCTATCTGACGTACTTCCAGTCTCAAACGGGACATCTCCCGAAGGAAGACGTGCTACTCACCAGCATATTTGTCGGGACATTGAAAGGAGTGGCTTACGACTGGTACTACAGTCTCCCCAACAACTCCATATCTTCCTTCGACGACTTGACGTGTCTCTTTCTCGATCGTTTTTACGACAGAGGGAAGGACATGACAATGGCGTCCCTCATAGAGATACGTCAGAAGGAGAAGGAAACAGTTCGAGCATTCATCGAACGGTTCCGACAAGCCTGCTTCAGACTGCCCTCGGGCATGCCAGAACATGCACTCATCTCCTCCTGCAGCATGAACATGCTGCCTGCAATCAAACTCTGGCTTAACTCCACTCCTCCTTCCGACTGGAGTTCATTAATCATCGAGGCCGAAGCAGCAGAAAAGAAGGCGTCCAATGCTCGTCTTCTGGGAGTCAATTTTCTTGCTTTTGAGGACAAGGGAAAACGGCCTGCAGCCAACAACCCTGGGCGAGAGACGAAGGGGAAACAGGCGTTGACATTCAATGCCTCCAGAGGTGCATCAGCACCTACTCAGAAGCCTCCACTTGCACCAAGGCCAAAGGAGGTTTATTCTTTCAACGATGAAGACACCCTGCAACTCTTTGAGATATTGAAGCAGGGTGACAAGATCAAATTGCCAGACCCGAAGCGTCCCGACGAGGTTGGGAGGGTGGACAATCCGAGATACTGTCACTACCATCCGTTTGTCGGACATCCAACTAAGGACTGCCACGTCCTCAAGAACTATATCCAGCGTATGATCAATGCGGATGTCATCTCCGTAGACTACGAGGAGAAAACGGTCTCGGCCAACCTGGTGTCACTCCAATTTGGCACCTTGCCGCCAACCACAACATAAGATGGTGTCGTCCCCATCCCAAAGGTGACAATGGAGGTGGTTAACCTACCACCTACTCATGATGACGTGAGTGGACTCATCCCACTCACTACATCCCGGGGAGAGGTCTTATTGGTTCACCCTGGCCTCGTCTCCGAAGTTACTCAATCGGAGGTACGCTCTGCCTCCAAAACCAAGGGCAGGAAGATCAAATCTTGCCGCATGGTCTCTTTCTCTACGGAAGAGGCACTTCCTGTTTTGACGCGTTCACATCAGAACGCCCAACCTGACGAAGCTGCCGTCGAGGTGGTGCCTCCTAACACCGTCCCTGCTGCCTAGGAAGAGGGCCTATCCAGGCCTCTAGAAGCATGTAGAGGCCCGTTTCGACAAGCCTTTGCGAAAGAAGAATGCTTCGGGTCTAGCCAAGCCCCACAACTTCGACATATACAACTTGCCAGTACTCCTGCCCGCCTATCTTTGTTTGAGCTTTTTCGTCTTTCCAAGGACACTTGTGAAGCTCTCTGTGAAGCCCTGAAGGATGCTGAATCCTTCATCAGTCAGGTCAAGCAGCCTGAGGATATCCCGACCACATGTGCGCACTGCCATTGTGCGGATGAAGTTATCCCCAACATAACTTTCACCCAACAAGACATGCTGCTCAAGCATAACCGACACAACAGGCCACTGTATTATACAGGATATGTCGGTTCCGTCAAGCTAAAGCGGATTCAGATCGATCCAGGGTCTTCCCTCAGCATCATCCCGAAGACGCTGCTCTCAACACTGGAGATCCCAATATACCGTTTGGCGCCTTCTAATAATACAATTAGCAGTTTCAATGCTAGCAAAAGTGAACCGCTGGGTAAAATATGGCTGAAATGTCATATCGGTAACCTCCGGACCGAGGTGACTTGCTATGTCGTAGACGCTGACGTCAACTACAACCTCCTACTGAGTCGTCCGTGGCTGCATGAATATATGGTGGTGCCATCTACACTCCACCAATGTATGAAGTACGTGTCCACCAACGACATCATCCGGACAGAGTTCGCTGACATTGACCCTTTCAAGGGGGTCGAAGCCTACTTCACTGATTCTACCCTGTATAAGTCGCCCGACGAAGGGGAAGCCAATGATGCTGACGATGAAGCAGAAACGGCAACAGAGCCGGACAATGTAATCCCGCGGGACAAAATCTTGTGTTTCATCAATAATAGAGTGTCTTTTAATTATTCTAGTCTTCCACATTGGAATGCCATGTATACATTAGATAACGCTCTACGGTCGTTACAAACACAAATAACGACCGTCAATCATGTAAATCGTGTAGTCCCGTCCTAAGGGGTCTGTTTCGTAGTCCCACCACGGAATTGAGACGAAGAATCCATCATCTTCGGCAAAGTCGAGCGTCATCAAGACCTCCTGCCACTCGAGCAAAAACCAGATACCGGCAGAATACAAGTCTATCGGTACACGGACAAGGCAAAGTACCTCATCCGAAAGATGGGTTACGACCTAAAAAGCAACGGAGGCCTGAACTACGGCAAGGGTCAACGTCTTCCTCTCCGGCTCCCAACACCTAAAGGAAAGCCGAAGGACTACTACATCGAACTCGACGGGGGGTGGGCTATGTCACGCCGCCGGCAACTCCAGAGAGTTCGGAGGCAGAAGAAGTAGAACATTCTCATTCATCCGAAGCATCAACTTGGAATTCTGATACCAGTATCGGCTCAGTCTTCAAGAAGGTGCTATCAGTCAACATGGCATCTGCACAATCTCAAGAAGATGAAGGCGAAGACCAAACGCCAGAATTCTTTGAGGAAGAACCTTGGGCTCAACGCCTAGGAGCACAGTGGGAGTCTCGTTTTGAATTACGTGAACCCCCTACCGAAGAAGAAGTCGAGCAGATCGACCTTGGGGATGGATCTTCTTCCAAATCCATCTTCATCAGCAAGAGTCTAAAGGGACTAGACCGGGAATCTTTAATCCAACTGGCTAAAGATTATATCGACGTCTTCGCCTGGAGCTACGAAGATATGCCGGGACTTGATCCTCATATCGCGATGCATAGGCTTAACATCTTACCTGATGCCAAGCATATAAAGCAACAACAACGACGTTTTCGTCCTGACATCATGAACGCTATCGATCAAGAGGTAGACAAACTTCTGACCAGCGGGTTTATCCGTGAAGAACAACACCCGGATTGGGTGGCCAACGTCGTCCTTGTTACCAAAAAGAATGGGAATATGCGGGTCTGCATCGACTTCAGAGATCTCAATGCGGCTTGCCCGAAAGACGAATTTCCGCTTCCGATCACCGATGTAATGATCGACAATACATGTGGTTTCGAACGCATATCTTTCATGGACGGGTATTCGGGCTACAACCAGATCAAAATGTTCCCCGATGACGCAAAGCACACGTCATTCAGGACGCCGAAAGGGGTTTTCTGCTACACAGTGATGCCCTTTGGCTTGAAGAACGCTGGTGCTACATACCAATGAGCTATGAGTACCATCTTCCGTTAATATCTTCGCAAAACAGTCGAATGCTATGTTGATGATATCGCTGTCAAGAGCCGTCTCAAAGGTGATCACCTACAAGACCTAAAGACAGTATTTGATCTCATGCGAGCGCATTAACTCAAGATGAACCCTGCTAAATCCTTCCTTGGGGTTTCTCGCGAAAGTTCTTGGGCTTTATTATCACGGCAAAAGGCATTCATGTCGACCCCGAGAAGACCAAGGCCATCATTGACATGGATCCTCCGAAGAATCTCCGAGAACTTCGAGGCCTGCAATGGCGTCTTGCATACATCCGAAGGTTATAGCAAACCTTTCCGGAAAATGTCAACCCTTCACCCAGCTCATGAAGAAGGGGGTCTCCTACGTCTGGACAGAGGAATGCCAGAAAGCTTTCGATGATATCAAGGCTTACTTGACGAGTCCGCTAGTCCTGGTGGCACCCGTCGCAGGCAAACCATTTCTCCTCTACGTCCGTACCATGGATCATTCCCTCGGCGCTCTGCTGGCTCAGAACAACGATGCGGGCTATGAGCAAGCTATCTACTACCTCAGTAGGACACTGATCGGGGCCGAACACCGGTACAACCCCGTTGAAAAGGAGTGTTTGGCTTTGGTATTCGCCATCCAGAAGACTCACCATTATGTCCCGGGCCAGACAATTCATGTCATCTCCCGAGTCAATCCGCTCAGGGTTCTCATGACAAAGCCAGGATCATTGAACTCCCGGATAGCTATATGGGCGATCCTGGTGACACCATACAACATGGTGTCCGTTCCACAAAAAGCCATCAAGGGTCAAGCTCTGGCCGACTTTTTAGCTGCACACCCCATCCTAGAGTCCTCCAGACTCTATGAAGACATCCCGGATGAGGTCCAAGAATCAAACGTCACCGAAGAAAGCTTCATTTGGCGGATGTTTTTCGATGGTGCTTCAAGAACAGGCCCCAAAGGCCAAATCATCGCCGGAGTGGGGATAGTCTTAGTCTCCCCCGATCAGCTGGTCATCCAGCTTGCTTACCCCCTTTCGAAGCCGTGCTCCAACAATCTTATCGAGTACAACGCTCTCATCATGGGACTCCAGCTGGCGCAACAGCTGGGGGTGGATCATCTAGAAGCCTACGGCGACTCAAAACTCGTCGTTAACTAGATCAGAGGGCAATACGAAGTTCGCCATGGAGATCTGGTTCCTTACCATGGAGTTGCACTGAACATTATTTCAACCTTCACCAAGTTCTTCATAGAACACGTACCTCGGTTACAAAACCTGGAGGCTGACGCTCTGGCTGGCCTCGCAGCCTCATTGGCAGTACCCCTCGGGACTCAACACTACGTCACGGTAGTTGGTCGAGACTTGGTCTGTCCTAAAAACAACCTATGCTCACAAATGGCCCATGCCATGTCAAAAAGTGCTGGTGTTAATGTCCGAGATTGGTGGTTCCCGTTTATCGACTTCGCTGTCTACAGAATTCTCCCAGAAGACCCAAAAGAAGCCGTCTCAGTCAGGAGGCGTTCCCTTCGATTCTATTATGATGCAGCTACTAAAATGCTGTATCGATGCTCCTACGATAGACTTCTCCTTCGATGCCTGTCCAACGAAGAAGCAGCCGAAGCCCTTCGGGAAGCTCATGACGGAACTTGCGGGGCCCATCAACCTGGGCCTAAGTTGCAGGATCGACTGCGATGCATGGGTTACTACTGGCCAACCATGGCAGCCGACGCTGTCGACTAGGCTAAAAAGTGCCATGCTTGTCAGCTCCACGCCGACTTCATCCATACACCGTCGGAACCATTACATCCTACAGTCGCCTCCTGGCCCTTTGAAGCTTGGGGCATGGACATTGTAGGACCGATCACCCCTCCTTCATCGAGGGGACAACGCTTCATCCTAGCTATCACTGACTAATTCTCCAAATGGGCAGAGGCAGTTCCACTGGCGGAGGTGAAAAGCTCTAGGGTGATCAGCTTCATCAAGCACCATGTCATCTACCGTTTTGGGGTACCCTGTAGGATTATCCATGACAATGGTCTACAGTTCATCAGCCATATTTTCAGCAGATTCTGTGACAAAAATCGCATTCAGAACGTGGCATCAACCGCCTACAATCCGGCAGCAAACGGATTGGCCGAGGCTTTTAATAAGACTATCGTCAAGCTACTCAAAAAGGTCGTGTCATCTAACAAACGCGACTGGGACAAAAAGCTCGGCGAATGTCTTTGGGCCTACCGCACAATGGTACCGACCCCGACGGGCAACACCCCGTTCTCCTTAGTCTACGGGAGCGAAGCGGTACTGCCTCTCGAGATCCAGATACCCTCACTCCGTGTAGCGATCACAAATCAACTAACAGAAGAAGACAATCAACGTCGTCGTCTGCGAGAATTGGAGGCACTTGACAAAAAACGTCTCCTAGCTCAACAGTGCATCGAACTCTATCAAGCCCGTATATCATAGGCTTTCAACAAGAAGGTCAAACAGAGGACTTTCTAAGTAGGCGACCTTGTTCTGGCAGTCAGGAGGCCGATGGTGTTGACTCACAAAACACCTGGAAAGTTCGATCCCAAATGGGAGGGACCTTTCATCATAGAGACGGTATACTCAAACGGTGCTTACCACCTCGCCCGATCAAACGGGGACTTGTTCAGGATGCCCATCAATGGCAAGTTCCTAAAGAAGTACTACTCCTGATATATACTTCCACCTCTACATAGCAAGGGAGTCAGTGGACCTGATCATCAGAGCTCACATACCCCTCCCTTTCAAAAAAATCCCGTGCTTTCGGAACCCAGTTGTTCCATTGCATTCTATCTCCAGTAGAAGGACAACCACGTCCACATTACCTCTGAGTTGCTCCTCTACGCCCTACAAAGTGGAATCTTACGCTCCGTAAGACTACGCTACCCATCATGTTTACCAAGTCCACCTTACCTCTGAGTAAACATCCCGTACAGAAAACCCCTGTGTTGCCGTACATCGATCGCAGAACTTCTATGTCCATATTACCTCTGAGTAGTTCCGCGTATCTTCCCAGAGTCATTCCTACCACGTCCATAACACCTCTGAGTAGGAAGATCCCATCAATTGAACCCCATATTTGCCACGTCCATATTACCTCAGAGCAAACATGTCGGTTCTCTCAAACTTATTATCTGTACCTAACAACCAAGGTGCGCAAAAGATAATAGGTCCACACAAATCACAAGTTCATGACAACAAAAGATGAACACATCATAAAATTCTTTATTTTTCATCTAAAAAGTAAAGAATTACATCCCCAGCATATAACAAAAAAAGGAGAGAAGACTACAAATCCCTAGGCATCATTGGGATTGACGGACAGCTCTTCGATCCGACGCCTCAAGTCTGCAGCCCGGGTCTCTGCAGTCGCCAGGACCCGGCGTTCAGCTTCCTGCCGCATCATCTCCACAGCCTCGGGCGCAGTATCGTTCTCGTGCTTGGCGTCCAACTCCTGTCGTTGGTGAGTCAGAGAAAGAATATGGCGAGTAATGACTGCTTCTTCCTCCTTGGACGAGATGTGCTCAGCCTGGGCCCGCTCAAGATCTAACATAAGTTGGGCCCTCTGGTCTTCTAGGAGGCAAATCCTGGCGGTAACCTCCGCTATACTAGCCTCCAATGAGGCCCGCAGCTCTACCTGCCCCTGTGTGGATTGAGACAGTCTCTCTACTGCAGCCTCAGCAGCGGCCACCTCGCCGTTCCAGACGGCCACCGTGGCTTTATAAGATGACTCAACCTCAGCTATCAACTTCTTCTGTTCTGCTTCTATCAGAGCGGAAAAGTTATTCCGCTGGATACTCTGCAGTTCAAAAAGATGCTGGTCGAGCTCAACCACCGACTCCTCTAGAATTACAGCCATGTGATCGTGGCCACGGTGCAAATGTATCAAACCAATGGAAGAGAGCGCCATGGCTTTCGCCGTTGCAAAACTCCTATTTGCATTCGCACCGTTGATACGCCCTTCTGTAGCATCTTGTACACTGATTCAACAACAAACTGAACGTACTCATCTGCATCAGCCAGCACTTGAGACGTCATGGCAGGAGTTGCAGGAGGTACTGTAGTGCCCCGTCCCTACATCATGCCCCGTACTTGTCCACGGGGTGCGCGAGAAAGGAACACTGTCGCTATCGATTCGGTCGGGACCGATAGGTCGGGACCGGCCGAGTCGATCGAACGGGAACGGTTGAATTAAGATCCATTCCTCGTTATGGAATGTCTTCTTCGGAACCAAGTCCCATATTCAGCGGGTTGCGCCTCGAGGATTGGCTCTGCGGCTGAGTCGGGAGAGACCTCCCGTTGCTCTGCTTTTCACGCCGCTTGCGTTGGTTTTGGCTTTGTTTTCTGAATGCGTTTTCGTGAATGTTTTCGATGGTTTTCATGGCTTGCATTTCGAACTCGTATTTCCTATCGAACTCCTTGAATAATGCAGTGTTCTAATCGGTTGCTTGTGCGATTTCAGGTAATCGCGTAGGCGACGTCTAGCACGACCAACAAGTTCCCTCGCCAAGGTAAACTCAAGGTGAGTGGCTGACCCTTCTCTTCTCGACCCTCTTCTTAGGCAAAAATCAATAGTGTTGTTGCGAAGGAAAGGATAAATGCAAGGGCACGAACACGGGAAAAAGGATTGAGTTTTCAAAGAGAATGTAGGCTAATGTCTTAATAACTAAGAAGGAAATGTGTCTTCACACGGTTATGGACAACTTGTCGACAAGGCGATAGTTTCCTTAAGCGGCAACCCGAGGCCACGGGACCGTTTCGGCCTAGGAGGAAACAGGGTATAGTCGTGCATAAGGTTTCAGCACAGGTTAAGCGGGGACTTGCAACGGAGCTAGCTACTTGCGTTGAAAGGATCCCGATTAACAAAGCTATACGTCCAGGACGGCTTGTGATGCCAGTGACCAAACACACGTAATGTTGCACTTGGAATATAAATGATAACAATGGACAAGGAAGAACATGGTAAGTTTCTAAAGGCGCGGCGCGGTCCGCCGGGGGTAAGTTCCGTCGTAAATTACATTATGCTTGTCATTGCTCGCATGAAATTCATTAGGATGGTTAGAAACATTCATGAACTAAGTCATATAAACTCATTCAACCAAATGAGAGCTTGGAATTTAACTTGCCATGCACCAGTATAAAGTGTAATGTACTGATCCTCGCTCTCCACGCAGGTACCCCGAACCACGAAGGGCGTGCCACTTGAAAGCTCAAGGCGAAGTGAACCCTTTTGAAGCCTCGTCCGTGTGAAGGCTTGTTTTTTGGATTTTCTTTTGAAGAACACCGCACATCAGTCCAAAGAAAAATGACGACTCGACTTCCCGCCATAGCAGGTGGAAATATGTATTGGTTTTTACTTGTATAAAAGGGTATAATGTATGGAACGACTATCTCATCGGCGTTCATTTTTGTAAGTCGGAGTCATGTTGTAGCCCGTGCGGCAATGATTGTAAAAAGAAGTCTATGCTAAGTTCATATTATCAATGAAAAGTCTATTTCTATTTCAAATGTGTTATTCAATTTCTCTGCGTACTCTAATTTGATGTTGTGTTTCGGATAACCTTATGACTATGCCTTGTGCGAACGCAACTTAGGTTCGCACGGCATCACGCCCGGGGGACGACTATCGATTCGACGGAATCGGGGCGTAACATAATGGTATCAGAGCACGGCTTTACATCCTTTGGCCTCGCGTCTAGAGTTTCAAACCATTGACCACGCAACGATGAGATAAGTTGTTCCATACAATGAGTCCGTAATAATTTGAGACTGATGCGTTGACCTTCGTATCGCAGAAGTGGCGGAACCCACGGCCGAGCAAGAACAGAGCGCTTCCAGCGGCTCTAGTAGCTCGCATCGTCCACAGGCCAGACCTTCTAACGATACCATCGAAAGGATGCTGCGCATGATGGAGGCGCAGCGGAACCAGTCCGAGAACCGACATCAACGAGTAGAGGAACGACAGGCCCAGTTCGAAGCTCGCTTCGATGCGCACATCAAACTTCAACAAAAGCAGATGGATACCCTGCAGCAGATCGTCCAGACGTTTGCGGCCAACGGAAATTCTGCGACGGCACCTACCGTCACCGTACCTACTACCACCGTGCCGGCGATTCCACCCATTGAAGTCGACACGGCGGAGCCCGAGCTTCAACCAGCGGCACCAAAGAAGTACAACTTCGAAGTGTCAGAATTCAAGAAGGCGTGTCGCACCTCTTTCAGCGGCACCGAGGGTCCTTCCATTGCGATCGACTGGCTGGAAGAACTAGAAGACCACTTCGAGCTTCTCGGCATCGAAGATTCAAAGCAAGTCGCCTGCGCACAACTTCAACTACGGTTGAACGCGCACGACTGGTGGGCCGTGCGCAAGCGAGCGATTCGACCGGACAACACTACCGCGCCGATCTCTTGGGCCACGTTCCGCAAGGCCTTCGAACTCGAGTACCTTCCGTCTGCCGTTCGCCAAGCAAAGGAAAACGAATTCATGTCATTGAAGCAGGAAAACAGGACCGTGCAGCAGTACGCCGCAGAGTTCAATAAATTGTCCAAGTTCGCTGGTGCGTTTCTGCCTACTGAAGAGTGCCGCGTGCGACGGTTCGAAGTGGGACTACGACAATCTATTGGTGCGCATGTCGGCGTCCCGGAGTACAAGACCACAGGCGAGGCTCTGAATCACGCTCTCCGTCTTGAGAGCCTGCATCCTTCCAGTGCTGACGACGTTGTGCGCCACTCCAATCACAAACGTCCTAGCCATACGGGAGGCAACATTCACGCATCAAAACGTCCGAACCATGGCGGTTACCATGGACATAACTCATCATCACGATGTGCCAAGTGCGGTTCCATTGGGCATGAGGCGAGCAACTGCTTGGTCGCCGGGGATGCTTCTTTTGCGGACAAAAGGGTCACTACAAACAAGATTTCCCCCGGAGAGGAAATCGTAACGCCCCGCCCTAACCACCCCGTCAAGAGAATCGGGGACAGGCGCCCCGACCTCCTCAGCACACTCAACCCGACAACCAAGCCCGACGCCCTAATGCCCAGGGGCGTGTCTTTGCTCTGACTCGAGACGAGGCGTTCGCTTCCGACACGGTCGTGACAGGTATATTGAACTTCAATAATGTACCTGCTCGTGTGTTATTTGATTCAGGCGTATCGCATACTTTCATATCGACGGACTTCGCCGCCGAGCACAAATTTTCTGTAAAGTTGTTAGATCTTGATCTTAGCGTAAGTATGCCTTCGGGCGTGCCACTACTCACAAATTTAGCTTGCGGGGGAGGAACCATATGTATTGGGGGTCAAAAGATCGGTCTTGATGCGATAGTTCTAGATATGAAGGACTTCGACATCATACTGGGCATGGATTGGCTCGGTCCTTGCAACGCCAACATCGACTGCGCAGGAAAGAGGGTCACCTTCCGCATACCTGTAGTGCCCGAATTCTGCTATTCGTGTGGTGAAGCATCGCCGACGTGCATGGTGATCTCGGCAATCTCGGCTCGGAGGCTACTTCATTCTGGATGCGAAGGCTACTTGGCGTCCGTTCGTGACACGAGGCAGGATGGTGCGAACGCGGGTGATACCGACGTTGTGGCAGAATTCCCAGACGTGTTCCCGGACGAGCTACCTGGCATGCCGCCCGATCGAGAGATAGAGTTCACCATCGATACATTCCTCGACGCCCGGCCGATCTTGAAGGCTCCGTACAGGATGGCTCCTGCAGAATTGAAAGAATTAAAGGCACAACTTCAGGAATTGCTCGACAGAGGGTTTATCCGTCCGAGTGTCTCGCCGTGGGGTGCGCCCGTGCTGTTCGTAAAGAAGAAGGATGGATCGATGCGACTCTGTATCGACTATCGGGAATTGAATAAAGCCACCGTCCGAAACAAATACCCCCTGCCCCGTATCGACGACTTGTTCGACCAGCTCCAAGGTGCAACCGTGTTTTCGAAGATTGATCTGCGATCGGGTTATCACCAACTCAAGGTCAAGCCAGATGACGTGCCGAAGTCTGCCTTCCGCACTCGTTATGGCCACTACGAGTTCTTGGTAATGCCGTTCGGTCTGACAAATGCCCCTGCCGTCTTCATGGATCTAATGAATCGGGTGTTCCGTCCGTTCGTTGACAAGTTCGTAGTAGTCTTCATCGACGACATCCTCGTCTACTCGAAGGATCGAGCGCAACATGCAGAGCATCTGCGGACGGTACTCCAAACCCTTCGAGAGAATCAGTTGTATGCGAAGATGAGCAAGTGCGAGTTCTGGCTGGACAGCGTCTCATTTCTTGGGCACATCATCTCCGCCGCGGGCATCGCAGTCGATCCGAAGAAAGTCGAGGCAGTTGCTGATTGGAAACGGCCCGCATCAGTTGGCGAAATTCGAAGCTTCCTAGGCTTGGCGGGATACTACCGACGCTTCGTGAAAGACTTCGCGAAGATTGCATCGCCGTTGACTCGCCTCACCCAGAAAGGAGTCGCATTCAAGTGGTCAGACGACTGTGAAGCTTCCTTCCAGGAGCTCAAACAACGGCTCGTTTCGGCCCCGATACTTGCTCTTCCTGAAGGGACGGAGGGATTTCAAATCTTCAGCGATGCTTCTGGCCAGGGCTTGGGGTGTGTGCTCATGCAGCGGGATAAGGTGATATCTTTTGCTTCCCGGCAGTTGAAGCCGCACGAGAAGAACTACCCCACGCACGACCTAGAACTAGCGGCAATTGTGTTCGCGTTGAAGCTGTGGCGTCACTATCTCTATGGCGTGGCGTGCAGGATTTATACGGACCACAAAAGCCTCAAGTATCTCTTCACCCAGAAAGAACTGAATTTGCGGCAGAGGCGATGGCTCGAACTAATCAAAGACTATGACTTATCAATCGACTACACGCCGGGCAAGGGAAATGTTGTAGCGGATGCGCTGAGCCGAAAGTACTTAGCTTCATTATGCATCAACAATCGACTGCTGCGCGACTTGGAAGGAATGGGCATCGAGCTTCGAGTTCGTTTCAGAGACGTGAAACTGGCACAACTGCGGGTGGAACCGAGCCTACTGGAGAGGATCAAGTCTGCACAGAAGGACGACCCGTACCTGGAGAAGATGCGGAAGCTGATATCGACAGGAAAAGCGTCCGACTTTGCAGAGGACGAGTCGGGAGTGTTGCGCGTGAAGGGACGGCTATGCGTACCGGACGACGTAGAACTCAGAAAGGAGATAATGACGGAGGCACACTATGCAAAATATTCCTTGCATCCTGGCAGCACCAAGATGTATAAGGACCTCCGCATTGTCTTTTGGTGGCACGGCATGAAGAGGGACGTAGCGCTCTTTGTGTCAAAATGTATGGCCTGTCAGCAAGTCAAAGCCGAGCACCAGCGACCGGGCGGGGAGATGCAGAACCTTGCCATTCCAGAGTGGAAATGGGATCACATCACTATGGACTTCGTTGTTGGCTTGTCGAGGACGCCGCGGGGAAACGACGCCATCTGGGTCATCGTCGATCGACTAACCAAGTCAGCGCACTTTATCGCCATCAAAGTTACTTGGAGCGTCGACCGCCTGGCTCAGATATATCTTGATGAAATAGTTCGGCTGCACGGGGTCCCAGTTTCTATCGTCTCGGATCGGGATGGACGGTTCGTAGCGCGCTTCTGGAGTAGTCTACATTCAGCACTGGGGACCAAGTTGAAGTTCAGCTCAGCTTATCATCCTCAGACTGACGGCCAAACAGAGCGGGTGAACCAAATTCTCGAAGACATGTTGCGACTCTGTGCGATCGACTTGAAGTCAAGTTGGGACGTCCATCTACCGCTGGCCAAGTTTGCATACAACAATAGCTATCAGTCCAGCATCCAAATGGCGCCGTATGAAGCTTTGTACGGCCGGAAGTGTAGATCGCCCATTTGCTGGGATGAAGTCGGGGAACGGCAGATACTTGGTCCGGAGCTGGTGGAGCAGACTGTGCAGAAGGTCAAATTGATACGAGAAAGATTGAAGATAGCACAAAGCCGACAGAAAAGCTATGCCGACACGCACCGACGCCCCCTCGAGTTCTCGGAAGGCGACCATGTATTTCTGAAGGTGATGCCTATGCGTGGAGTATCCTGGTTCGGTGCGAAAGGAAAGTTGAGCCCAAGATTTGTTGGCCCGTTTGAAATATTGAAGCGAGTCGCCCCGGTAGCTTACCAAATCGCCTTGCCGCCTGCATTGTCAGAGGTACATGACGTCTTCCACGTCTCGCAATTGCGGAAGTACGTGCACGATCCGGGGCATGTGGTAGATTTGGGTAAGCTGGACCTGAAGGCGGACTTATCATATGTCGAAGAGCCGGTGCAAATCTTGGAGTGCAAGGATAAACTTCTCCGCAACCGTGCTATTCCACTAGTCCGCGTTCTCTGGAGAAACCATTCCGTCGAGGAGTCGACTTGGGAGCTTGAGTCAGAAATGAAGGAGAAGTTCCCTTCATTGTTCTCGTAGAGGTAGGTTCTATTTTAAGTTTCGAGGACGAAACTTTTTCTTAGTTGGTTATGGTGTAGTGCCCCGTCCCTACATCGTGCCCCGTACTTGTCCACGGGGTGCGCGAGAAAGGAACACTGTCGCTATCGATTCGGTCGAGACCGATAGGTCGGGACCGGCCGAGTCGATCGAACGGGAACGGTTGAATTAAGATCCATTCCTCGTTATGGAATGTCTTCTTCGGAACCAAGTCCCATATTCAGCGGGTTGCGCCTCGAGGATTGGCTCTGCGGCTGAGTCGGAAGAGACCTCCCGTTGCTCTGCTTTTCACGCCGCTTGCGTTGGTTTTGGCTTTGTTTTCTGAATGCGTTTTCGATGGTTTTCATGGCTTGCATTTCGAACTCGCATTTCCTATCGAACTCCTTGAATAATGCAGTGTTCTAATCGGTTGCTTGTGCGATTTCAGGTAATCGCGTAGGCGACGTCTAGCGCGACCAACAAGTTCCCTCGCCAAGGTAAACTCAAGGTGAGTGGCTGACCCTTCTCTTCTCGACCCTCTTCTTAGGCAAAAATCAATAGTGTTGTTGCGAAGGAAAGGATAAATACAAGGGCACGAACACGGGAAAAAGGATTGAGTTTTCAAAGAGAATGTAGGCTAATGTCTTAATAACTAAGAAGGAAATGTGTCTTCACACGGTTATGGACAACTTGTCGACAAGGCGATAGTTTCCTCAAGCGGCAACCCGAGGCCACGGGACCGTTTCGGCCTAGGAGGAAACAGGGTATAGTCGTGCATAAGGTTTCAGCACAGGTTAAGCGGGGACTTGCAACGGAGCTAGCTACTTGCGTTGAAAGGATCCCGATTAACAAAGCTATACGTCCAGGATGGCTTGTGATGCCAGTGACCAAACACACGTAATGTTGCACTTGGAATATAAATGATAACAATGGACAAGGAAGAACATGGTAAGTTTCTAAAGGCGCGGCGCGGTCCTCCGGGGGTAAGTTCCGTCGTAAATTACATTATGCTTGTCATTGCTCGCATGAAATTCATTAGGATGGTTAGAAACATTCATGAACTAAGTCATATAAACTCATTCAACCAAATGAGAGCTTGGAATTTAACTTGCCACGCACCAGTACAAAGTGTAATGTACTGATCCTCGCTCTCCACGCAGGTACCCCGAACCACGAAGGGCGTGCCACTTGAAAGCTCAAGGCGAAGTGAACCCTTTTGAAGCCTCGTCCGTGTGAAGGCTTGTTTTCTGGATTTCCTTTTGAAGAAGACCGCACATCAGTCCAAAAAAAATGACGACTCGACTTCCCGCCATAGCAGGTGGAAATATGTATTGGTTTTTACTTGTATAAAAGGGTGTAATGTATGGAACGACTATCTCATCGGCGTTCATTTTTGTAAGTCGGAGTCATGTTGTAGCCCGCGCAGCAATGATTGTAAAAAGAAGTCTATGCTAAGTTCATATTATCAATGAAAAGTCTATTTCTATTTCAAATGTGTTATTCAATTTCTCTGCGTACTCTAATTTGATGTTGTGTTTCGGATAACCTTATGACTATGCCTTGTGCGAACGCAACTTAGGTTCGCACGGCATCACGCCCAGGGGACGACTATCGATTCGACGGAATCGGGGCGTGACAGGTACTGTGATAGACGGTGGGCCTAAAGAGGACCCAACGACTTCAATCTGCGAGGCTAAAACCTCGGCATCAACGGACTCTCCCTCAACAGGGGCTTGAACTTCGCCACTGGCCTGAGGAGCCAAGAGAGCGGAAGGAGCCGAGAGGGGCGTCGATATCGTACCCCATGTAGAAGGAGCAACAGGGGGGTTCCAGCAAACCCTTGCCCTTCTCAAGATCGGAGGGACCACCGACGTCAGGGGCTATCTCCTCCGTCTCCAACACACTAACAGCAGGCCGTACGGGACCTTCCCCTTCTGGAAAAGCAGCGAGATCGGCACTTGTTTCCTAACTCGGCTCCCCTAGAGTCAGGCTCGGCGGACGTGTCTCATCTTTCTCACCGAATCCCTCCGCGGGGATAGAATCTGTCGCTGCCTCCTGGTCGGCAGCCACCTCAGCCTCCGCTGCTGAGTCTGGGGTAGGGCTCGGCAACGCTGCAGCCGACCTCCCCTCATCATAACAAGGAGGGGAATCAGCCATCTCCTCTGTTTCAACCATGCCTCTTGCTCCTGCAACAGGCTCACTCATCTCTGGAGGAACGTCATCCGAAGAGGACGAACTCTACTCCACTTCCTCATCAGGAAGCCCCGTATCTGCTGGATCTTCAATGTTAGAGGCCCCCACGACGGCTTGCACCATCCCGGAAACTCCTATATCCTCAGCTTTCCTTCCAACATAATCTGGAGATACTAAAATCTCCGCAGGAACGACATCGTCCGGATTCTCCTCCACGGGAGACATCACAATCGACGGAATGCGCTCTTCAAATGAGTCTGCCACCTCATTTGCTTTGCTAGCACCCGATTTTGGAGTTCGGGGTCTTCTTTTTAGCGGCTCATACAAAAAGAAAGTATATGTCACAAAAATGGTGGAACTAACCAGACTATGTGGGACATCCTTACCTCCATAGGAGCTGAGTCTGTTGATACTGCCGGTGACAATGCCTTCTTCTGGCTCTTCAGCACAGAAGAGCCAGCCTCTGTATCAGTACGTCTCTTCGGCTGATCGGCCGAGGGCTCTGCCTGACCCCCCATGGATACGGCAGGGGTACCTCGATAACCCGCCTCTGGCGAACGGTACGACCATGCCTTCGCCAACAGGTTCTCAGTCGCCTCTAACTGGGTGCCAACAATAAAACTGGTCTCCCTATCATATCCAGGGGGCACGACGTTCATGGCACAGTAAAAATTTGGCGGCCAAAAAAAGAATCGGCGGCCGCGGATTTTGAACAGGCAACGTAAAGCGAGCCCCGGTGCATCCGGCATTGTAGTAATGTCAAGCTCGTGCACCGTCCAGCAAACTTTCAGTATACCCCAGGTTAATACTGGGGTTTTTCAACATCAACTGAGCATAGCCGAATTGTCGTGCAAAACGGCTCGGCAAATATGGTTCCAGGTAACACTGGTTCCTATTCCGATACACCAGATGGGACGGCCGGATGCTTTGCAACCAGCGGAATCCCCATGGATGCAGAGTTGTGGCATCTTCACCCGAATCTGTTAGGTCTTCGTTGGCCTCAAAACCCAAAAAAATGGAACCAACTTTGGTGATCTCCCACCCCTGAAGGTGGGATAAAACTTTCCTGCAAACAGGAACACCAGTATGCAACCAGCTCCTCTGGTGGAAACGACGGAGGAATGCGTCTCCGACCCTGTGGTCTTCTTCCGGGACCGGGCTCATCACGTTGGGATGGTGCAAAATTAACCACCCTATCAAATAATGAAACGGCAGTTCGACACGGGGAAAGTTGTCATTCCTACCTCGTTCATGAACGATATTTCCCGCAAATTCTCGTAAACCTCGCAGCAGGTTACACACCATTGCGGGGAGTAGAGCCAAACGGCAGCCAAAAACCAACTTTACAGCTGGCAGGATTAGGTTCCGAGTCACCCTCTCCACAGAGTCTGACTCGCCTGAAAAGACATAATCCTGGAGCCAAATCATCAGATAAGCAGCCAATACTGCTTTGGACGACATCCGATGAGTAAGGTGCCAGAAACTGCTATAGGAGCGTTCGTCCGACTGTCAGTCCTCATTTTCCCGAGGATTCTTCTCACTTAGCATGCTCATTTCAGAGAGCACCGCGGTACTGGAAAGCGCTGGCGAAGTTGTAAACTGAGAGGGATTCTCCTTGTCTTGCTCAAAGACATAATCTCTCCAAGCAGTCACATGAGGCTGTGACCCGCCTTATCCCTCTTCTGCATATAATAATGATGACTCGCCACTTCCTTGAAGACGGCCATCATCTCCTCTGCTTTGTCCCCCAGGACTTGGAACTCCTCGTTGGTCGGGAAGTATTCCTCATAAGGTTCTGATCCCCAAGGGAGCCTTGACACCTCATATATTTCATGAAGTGCGAATCCCAGCTCCCCTACCGGAGTGAAGAAACTCCCTGTATGGGTATTAAACATCTCCAGGAGTGCGAGGAACATATGCCTTTTGATGTCAACGCCCTCCTGGGTAGCACGAATAGCGGCAGTCAGCCCGATCTCTCGGAGTTCGGTTCGAAACTGCGTCAGAACCCAGAGTGTCAGCTTGTCCCACTTGGAAACATAGTGACACCAACCCTCTACCCGAAATTCACCTTTCGGGTACGACCGCTTCAACGACAACATACGATTTGCAAAAGTCGAAGCGCCAAAAGCAAATATGTTGGTAGGGACGTCACTGTAAATGCTCCCAGGATGCAGAGTCTGCCAGGTGAAAGAAGGCCCAGCCCGCGTGGCGGCCAAAGTATCCCTCTGATTGGAGGTAGCGTCGATCTTGATGGTGCCTGCCACCGCTCCCCCCTGAGACGGTGTTAGCTCCCAAGACATCCTCCTCTTGGAAGCAAGGCGATAGAAAGTCGTCAAAGGCCATTGACGCTCAAGTTGCTTAACAGTCATATGCACCCCTCTTGCTGTAAAGAACCAATCTTCCTTGATCTTTAACACCTTTGCTTCAGTAGAAGTAAGGCGGTCCCCAAACAGGAACTCAGGCTTCAAGAAAGTCACATTATCAGAAATGGCAGATTTCAAAACGCCACGCTCCATCATCCGTTGGAGGAACCCATGCTGTTGTTTCCGGATTTGGGTCATTCTCTCGGGAGGCTGATCCAGCATAATGGCAGCTTGGGCAGGATTTATCACCTCCTCGTTATAATCTACTCCCATCTGACAGAGGGCAGCGTCCATGAGCACTTCATTCAAGAGCGGGACGGTCATCGACACTGGTGGTCAGCAAAAGAAGGCAAAGATTCGGATATGTTAGAAACAGCAAAAGAATCTGAGCCACGTTCTCATCAGAAGCGCATACCCTGAACCAAGGCTCAGACGCATCTGAAAAGAAGCTTCGGCGCATCATCAGGGTCTAAACCCATGTGCGTCAGCAGTGAAGCTTCGGCGCATCATCAGGGTCTAAACCCATGCGCGTCAGCAGTAGAAGCTTCGGCGCATCATCAGGGTCTAAACCCATGCGCGTCAGCAGTAAGCTTCGGCGCATCATCAGGGCCTAAACCCATGCGCGTCGGTGGAAAAGCTTCAGCACATCATCAGGACTCAAGGTCCATGCGCGTCGGCGTATGTGAGTTCTAAAAAAATGGCCTACTCGAGTACAGAAAGGTACGATAAAGAATGATGAAACCCACCAATCACCGCCGGCCGAACGTCGACGGGTGTCCGTGGGACATCATCCACAGCAGCCTCCACAGGCTCTTTTCCTTTGCCTCGTCCTCGGCCAGCTCCACCACGAGGAGTTTTGGGGGCCATCTCGTGAAAGAAGAAGTTAGGGTTTTTTTTTCGAAAGAAGAACTCTAGAGAAGAAGAAAGAAAAGAGGAGAAGAACTCTCTCCATCAAACGCCTATTTATAGGCTTGGGCATACGCAGAAACCGATGAGGAGTGACGTCAGCCACCGCTTGGGGTTCTGCGAAATGATAACCGCAAATAATCCAAAAAGATCATCATTAATCTTTTGCGGTTACTTCGAAGCGTTATCATTTGCATTAACTGAGAGGAGCATGCGCCCCATCACTGATGCACGGAGTAATCATGCGCCCGAACAGTTATGCCCCCCGTTGAAGATGCCAGCTTCTTATTCAAAGTATTCCAAAACTTGACAAAAAAATTTAAAAACTTTGAAGGGGGTCTTGTAGAAGCATGGAATTTCGGGGCACATCTATGTGCCAGAATTTCTATGCGCTCAAATACTACTCAGAACATGCGCCAGGAAACTCAAACGAAGTACTTGGCACATCAAGACAGCAAAAGTATAGACAGCAAAAGAAGATTTTATTTCATATAAAAGTCTATTACATATCTAAAAAGGCTTTACATAGGAGAATTTCTACAAAAAGAAAGATCCTAAGACTACAGCCAAGCGCAGCAAGCTGCCACGCGCCCCCCACCAGGCGCATCATCAGTCAGGCGCATCACTTCAGCATCTCAGTCAGGCGCATCTCTTCAGCGTCTCAGTCAGGCGCATCACTTCAGCATCTCAGTCAGGCGCATCTCTTCAGCGTCTCAGTCAGGCGCAGCCTTCTCAGTCAGGCGCATCTCTTCAGCGTCTCAGTTATGCGCATCATAAAGTCTCAGCATATGCGCCTTACTTCGACCCGATCAAATGCTTTGACTAATGAAGCATTTATTGAGCAGAACGATAGTGGGCGATCAACCCCACTCTTGCAGGAGGAAGAGCTCTCCAAAGCCCAAGAAAGAGAAGAGCACCGCAATCGATCCACGGCTAAAGGAGCAGCTTTCAACACAATCAGAATGGGCAACACCCACTCTGGCTGAAGAAAGAGCCTCCAAAGTCGAAAGCACCACAATTCTGATCTGCGGCTCTTCCAATATAACGGAGACAGGGCTCGAGCATCCCGATCTTTGGATACAACAGGCACCTTCCGCCCGCCTCAGAAGCCCTCGACCCCAACTTTTGGATGTAACAGTCACCTTCATGAGTGCATGAATGAAGACAATACGTCGCATCTTCACCCTCGGGAGCATCTTGTCAACAGAATATGCTCGAGCAAACAAGTTCATTCGGGAAGACGTGAGAGAACGAGAAGCAAACTCTCTCCTTGCCACTATTTATAGGCCGGGTAAATCAAACCCTTGCGCCAAGTGGCGGGCTCTCCGAATCTCGTGCAATGAATTTGCATTAATGGTGATGAACTTGACACTTCGAATTCAGCCAAGTCAAAACGGCTATTTAAAGCACTTAAAGAACACAAAAGTCGGACCAATAAAGGCACGTTATGCAAACGGATGCGCCAGTCAGACACCGCGCATCGCACAGACGCGCCCGTCAGTTCCAAGCGCCCCGTATGGATGCGCCCAACAAAACACAGATCCATGCGTCCTGATCAACATAGACCCATGCGCCCATTTCGGCTCATCACCCATCAAGCAATTAATGCTCAAGTGACAGAGTTGGCAGCACGTCCCCCGAGGACTAGACAATTAGCAGCTTTTTCAGAAGACGAAGCATCGCTGACATCAGCATCATCATTACTTTCCTCCGACGGTTACGACCCACGTGGCCGACCAACCACTCGTATGTGCCTCAGCGGCCATGCGCCTGAAGACTTACATGCGCCTCAAAAGCCGTGCGCCCAGACTGGTTCGTGACTCCTGAAAGTTGTGAGCCAAAGTCTTCTCATGCGTCCAACCCCAGGCGCATCCTATCAGATCACTCTCCACCAAATCTGAGATCTTTGAGCAACGAGCATGCGCCACGTGTCCTTTAACTCAATTCAGCCTATGAAGGGGTGTTAATCACCCAAGATCTCAGCAACAGAAAGATCCTCTCCCCTGCTACGTGTCGACTCACAAATACAGCATGAAGGATTCAACCCACAAATGATGGTGCATCATCCATGCGCCTCCCGCAGCTTCAACCACGTGGCGTCCCCACGAACAGGCGCATCCTACATATGCGCGCATGAGCAGCCAATCTGCTGCCTATAAATAGAGGAATCATTTCCTTCTTACACACACACCTACAGACAGAGACCTACATACGTAGTGAGAGAGGCGAATACAGACACTCAACGTCTTCTTCCTCTCCGCAAGCTCCAGCACCCAGAGCAACTCAGACCTTCAGAGAACCGAGAACCGTCGTCAAATCGTCAACGGACTCAACGCATTACTACTCGCTCCATCGACACAGGGACCCAGATAAACAAAAGTGTTCTCCTAGGACTACATCTAAGTCCTACATTGTAACACTGTTCTGTTTGTAATTGAAATTGGGCTTAATTGCACTTTGCTACCCTCAACTATTCCGTTTTTTCAACTTGATACCCTAAACTTTTTTTGTAACAAGTTGATACCTAAAAAAAATTTGGGACAAAAATACCCCTGCTCAAACATTAAAATTAGCCCCCTCCCCCAACCCCCCCTCCCCCACTCCGGCTACCCTCCCTCCCTCCCGCTCCGCCTCCCCTCCGGCCACCCCCCTCTCCCGCGTCCGGCAAACCCCCCTACCCCCATCGCCGTCAGCCACCACGGCAGCACCAGCCGCCGCCGCAGTAGCAGCAGCCGCCACAGCATCAGCAGCCGCAGCCGCCGCCGCCGCGTTGGGTGGCGCCGGAAGCGGGAGGGGGGGGTTGGCCGGACGTGGGAGAGGGGAGGCGAAGCGGGAGGGAGGGGGTGGCCGGAGTGGGGGAGGAGGGGAGGGGAGAAGGGAAGAGAGAAGGGATAAGGGTATTTTGGGGTTTTTTGAAAAATTAGGTATCAAGTTGAAAAAAAACAATAGTTGAGGTATCAACTTGTTACAAAAAAAAGTTTAGGGTATCAAGTTGAAAAAACGAAATAGTTGAGGGTAGCAGAGTGCAATTAAGCCTTGAAATTGCAATAAAAAAATTTTAATGGCAAACAAAACCAGACGTCCACCTCGTGTCGGGACACAACCCCGGACACGACGACACCCTAATCCAGTCCCTCCCCATGTCCTCGACGTCGTCTCCTCTACTACTGTAACCCGCCAACTATGCCTTTCGACTCCCACGATAGACCGACAGCCGTGTCAGGCGGACGCTGCACCAGGAGTTCCCGATCGCTCGTCTCCCTCGCCCGCACCTTCCGGCAAGATCCCCTTCCGCACTGACTGCACCCTCTCCGATCAGACGCTCCGGAGCCGTCACCCGACTCCGACCAAGTGGACCGGCGGCCAACACCGCAAGCACCACCACCATCTTCGTCATTATCATTTCGACACCACCGCCACCATACCCCTACAACAGCCACCCTCACCACCACCGACACCAACCCGCCAGACCTCCTTCACCAAACCACCACCACCTACACACGAAAACCCAAAGGAAGAAAAACCCTAACCTGGGCCGACCGTCTTGCCACCGACGCGTCGAGTAGTCCTCCCTTTCCTCGCCATGGCACCGGACCCCTCCTTCCGGCCGAATTTCTCACCCAGCCATCCTCGATGTTTCCGACCAAACGTCGGCACGCGCCTCCTCTCTGCGATGCGGCACCGGCGACCACGACAGCGCCCGCACGCGCTGGCAGTCGCCAGCGTACTCCTCCTCAGCGTCGTGTCGTGCTCCGCAACCTCGCAATCGGCGACGGCCTCTGGAG
Source organism: Iris pallida (assembly GCA_029216955.1). Lineage (NCBI taxonomy): Eukaryota > Viridiplantae > Streptophyta > Magnoliopsida > Asparagales > Iridaceae > Iris > Iris pallida. The sequence continues at coordinate 16,177,590 of JANAVB010023995.1, forward strand.
CTTCACCCCGCCTCCCCTCTGGAGTTCTGGTCCACCGCCATCGTGCCGACCGCGAGCGTCGAGCTCCGCCGGAGCCGCCAGGCCGTCTTCCATCACCGACGCCGCGTCGCCTCGTTAGCTCCGGCCACCGACTCCTCCTCTCAGCCGCCGACGTCCGGCCGAGCTTCTCCGAAACCCCCTTTCCCGGTGAGTTCCCCCTTTCCCTCTACTCCCCGCTCTTCCTCTCTCACCCTCTCACGAATCAATCACTGTCCCCATTTTCTCTCTTTGGCTCTTCTTTTATGATTGACTTTTTAGTTTTGTTTTTGTTACTTTGATTTTTATGGGGGGGGACTGCTGTGGTCTTTGTTGATGTTTTAATTGTTCTTTTATTTATTTTTTTGTATTAGTTATCTTATGAATACATTGGTAAGGTACACAAATATTAATATTAATATTATTCTTATCAAGTATTATTGATACATCCTGTGATTTTATAGTATATGTATATGATTATGAAAATTAATAATATTTTATGATTATTAGTTAAATTTTACCTCATCCTTATATAATTTAGTATGAAAAATTGTTATCATTATGAATACAAATATTAGATTATATATATGCTATCTTTTCTTATAAATATTTTGCCATGTTTGACACTACAGATAATTTTCAAAATACAAATTTGGGACGTAAATATATTATTATAATATTTTATCTATTTAAAAATATAGTTTTGATTTATAAATTATAACTTGAGAAAGATAAAGGATTTAGTCCTAAGATAATTTTTCTAGGCTTTTTAACATAGTTTTGATTATAAATTTCCAAGTACGTATTTAATCAGATTATTTTATTTTTATAAACAAAACTCTATTTTAGTATTCTAAATAAATTCAAATTTGCATATATTTTTTTTATTTTCTCCGATTTCCCCCAGCCCATGACTAAGCCCACTATTCCTATTCCTCCACCAAGTTTGTACCTCCTTGTGTTAACCCTAGCTAATTTGGATATTCTGTACTCGATGAAACAGTCTGTGACATTACCAGAGCCTGTCTTGCATAGTTGCAACACCGAAGTCATAATTGGGCCGCCTTGATCATCACAACACCACAGGCATCGCTGACAGGCACGATACCTTGCCTTTACTGTTTAAATTTTCTGCTCAATATCATGCATGTTTTGTTTATTTTCAAGTTGTTTCTTTCTAAATTGTATATAGATGCAAATTACTATATTTTATACAATTGGATTAGAGTTAAGAGACTACCGTCAAATTTAGTGTGTCTCATTGACTTGTCACGATTGTACATGAGTTGTGTGTGAGAGTTGTGAGTATCATATAGAGGTCACTTGCGTGTGGGCTGATCCCCCGTGCGCATGTGTAGGAATAACTGTCAATAGATGCATGTTAAAAGACTTGACAGTTATCTATTATAAAATAGTATGGTGGAAACGACACATGTTTGTGTGTCGTGGTTACGACACACGTACAATATCATTGGGGGGAGGGGACAGCTACTAGCGTAGGGGCTACATTTATGTTTACACACATTTGGGAGATAGTGTCTCGGATGAGCGCTACGTGTTACCCGGCCGATAGTGTCTCGGATGAGCGCTACTTGTTGGCCACTCTTTATTACTTGCTTGTGACACTCCCTACGTAGAACGTTATCCTCTAAAGTGCAATCCACATAGAATGCTGACTGTGAACCAAGTTAATTGCTAAATGGCCTACTGGCAATACTGAATATGCAATGCTGCATATACAAGAGAGTATCTACTCTGATATTGATTCTCCCATTTGTGTGTGTCATCACTAAACATAGTCTTCAGTCCAGCACTTCTATGTAGTCTGAATTGAGCTAGCTAGGTATCAGTGCAAACCCTCCATGTTTTGATACTGGCTAATCAATTTGGTATTGATCCTGACTATGTCTTTGGTTATGGCTAGCTCCCATCACTGCCTCTTGTATTCTAGACTGATCCACTATCCTCCCAAGCAGGTTCTTATCAATACCCTCCCCTTATATTGACCTTATCCTAAGGTCAATGAAGGAACTATTTAGATCCCTGGATCCTACACCAAAACATGCAAACTAGTAACTTCATCCAAGAATGAATCCTTCAGCTTCCTAGTCTGATTGCTTTGAACGAACCCTATACTCTTTATACTTAACTGAATTAGCTTCATATTAATGTAGTTGAACTGATACTGAAATGAACCAGGTTCTCATGACCAAACAAAAAAGTCTGCAAACCAAAATTTCCCCTGGATCCCATAAATCTGATTTTGTTGACATATCAACTACTGTTATTTCCTTAAGTAGCTGCATTATGAATGATGCATTTCTCCATAAGCCCGAACGAACAACTTGGTAATTCTCCTAATACCTCTGGGCTAGCTCCTTAGAGAAGTAGGAAAATTGAAGAAACATTGAATCCTTCTCCCACATGCATGTTATCACCATTTGGCTCACCCTTATTGCTAAAATAGAAAGGCTAAGCCACCAATTGCTAGAGATAACAACTATGGCTTGGAGCAGTCTTTAGACATAGAAGAGCACTTCTCCCTGGTTTGCTGCTAGGTTTTCCACCACTGTGTGCCTAGAGAAGTGAACCTGTAACAGAGCATTGGCCTTCACATGTGGGTTTGTACGTTGTGGGTTCTCAAATGAGAATCTTTGGTGGTTGAACAACTTTCTTATCAACTCTTCCTTGCTCAGTTTGGTAAACATTTTACCACAGAACTTTGCTTCCTTATTATTAAATTACTTTATGTTTTCCATCAAGATCCTGTATTCCAACTTAACATTCCTGTTATCAGGATCGATCTCCAGGGCTTTCTTGATATCAAGCTCAGCCAAATCACGATCAACAAGCTGGGTGTAAGCTTGAGGCCTCTGATATAAAGCCTTTATATTTCTACTATCATTCTCTGCTTACTTGTAGTCTTTGAGTTCGGCTTACATGCATCATTATTGAGATTGCATGTTACCTTCAGCACTTTCCACTGCTGTTTTTCAACTTTTTTGAAATCTTTGTTGAATGAGCTATCATACTCTATAAGCTTTGCTGCCTTTTCATACCTCTTTGAGGCCCTAGCATATTTACCCAACTCTAATAAGGCATTGCCTTCTTCGTTCTTACCAACTGCTTCGATCTTCTCAGCTGAGTTCATATCCAAGGTCTCCTTTTACCTCACAAAAGATAGAAGATCGACTTCACATATTACAGTTGAGTTTGCGGGAACAACAACAACTTCCTACTTCAGTTCAGTTGAAGAGAAAGCATGCTTTGGTGGAATGGTCACCAGGACAACCTCACCCTTTTGCATTGTGGTCACGGCTCGATCTAGTCCTTCAATTACTTGTTCTTCAACTTTTGTCTCAAAGAAGACCAATGTGGTTGCACTTGTCTCACACTCATCCTTCAGCAAAGCCAATTCTTCAGTTGCTGCTACTACCAGTGAAGATCAGTTGGTCTTCTTAGATTAACAATTCCTGTCAACAAGCAACTCTATAGCATCCTTTATTTCTTTTTTTTGGGGCAGCAAATATTATTTTCTCAACCTTTTATGTGTTGGTAAGTTTTTAGACTTCATATCGTGTTCTATTATTCTGAAGTTTGGCTTTTAGATATATAAATAACATATAACATATGCATTAACCAATTGCATTTGGTTGCAGAAATCTGAGCTTATGAGAATATTAATATTTTGGACTTGATTTTAGCGATTATATCAAGCTTATAACAAGTAGAATTCAGATTAATTTCCATAAAATAAATAAACATCTTTAATATGACAGTCTCGAAATGACTGGAAGCGTCTTTTGTGCTCTCTTCTCGTCTAATACAAGTATGTTTGCTCCTTGATTGACCTTCTAGTTGCCCATAGTTTCCTATTTCTTAGTAGTTTTAAACTTTTATACGTCTATATTGCTTGACATTTGAATTAACAACGATGATTTATATTTGACACTACTTGCATGTGTCCTAGTTGTAATAATTTGTCCTGTAAAATGTATCTTGTGGAGTTTGTTAGTCTTTTGCACCATTCCTTATAGAATTATTGGATGCTTATATTTCTTTTTGGTTATAGGTGAATATCGGGAACATGGAAAATGGTGAGACTTAGACTACTCCAGAAGAGCACACACATATTGCCAAGAACATTCGATTTAGGCCAAACTCAACTCAGTTGGTGACATCTTCTTTTGACAGAAATGTGTGACTCTAGAATGCTACTTGCAGGAACAAAATGTAAAGCGCTATACTCTAGAGGGGAGGTGAATAGAGTAGGCAGCAAAAATTTAGCTAATAAAAACTTGTTAGCAGCCAGATCGCAGAATATATTTCACAAGTATGTAAATGAAAAAGCAGATAGCAGAGAGCAAACGCAAACACAAGAATTTATATTGGTTTCCCTCTTGTGAGGAATATTCCAGTCAGAAGAACTCTTGCTTCCAGTTCAATCCACTATGAAAAAATGCCGCAAGTTTTCCTCTGAAGTTCTGACAACTTCTACAACACGAGCTTTGATCCGAAGTACTCGACCAACTTCAATTGTGAAGTGTCTTTCTTCAATCAAGCCTTTGATTATGATTACTCTGAAACTTTTAGACCGTACCGCACTAGCAAATCGACTAGATGATTGTAACTGGCTTGGAATTTGAAAATGAAAGAGCTCAGAATACTTTGGAAGAATGTATTAAGCTTAGAGAGAAGAGAAGAGAGAGGTGTGTTGAAATGAGGGAAATTCTTCTCTATTTATAGTTTTTCCAATGGCAGAATTCGGACATAATTCGGACATAATTCTTTGAGAGAATCTCGACAAATAGCTATTGCATCCGTAACTGCGGGATGACCAAGCTCAAAATTCAATGGGCACTAAACGAACTCGGAAAGAAGTAGTATTCTCCTGGGGTCCAAAGTTTAAATTTTCAGATTTTTGTAAATCGGTTTTTGGGCTTTTTGAAAAGTTTAAGCAGTTTAGGAGGTTTTGTAAAATGGGTTATTTTCAAAACAAAGGATTTTTTGAAAATATTTTGGGATAGCCTATTTGACAGTACGACTCGGTATACACCATATTCCTAGACTCAATAAAATACAAAAATTACATTGAATATTGAAATACAGACTCATATGGTAAAATGGCTTCAGTCTTGAACGGTAGCAGTAGCACATCTCAGCAATTGTCCAAGTAGACCTTATATCACGACAGGTTAGATCAATTAGTAAAATCAAGTTTGACCATGACCAATGGGCCAACAATCTCTTTCATTTTGATGATTGACAAACCTTAACCGATATAACATCTCGATCTTTTGATTTGAAAAGAATCAAAATTGCAATGTTTGTACTTGTTCAGCTTGTATAGTACTGTATCAAAAAAAAAATCATGTATCCTACAATATATGTTAGATCTTATTTCTCCCCCATTGTCTTAGCAAAATAATTGCAAAGAGAGAAGCTCCCCCGCAAGCAATTCATGCATAAGAAACAAACGTTGAAGAAATATGAAAAAATATGGACAAAATAACATGTATTTCACAGGCAGTTCTATGTAAGAAGCATAAACTAAGATAGGTAATACTACACATAGAATAAGAAAATTCATACAGAGAATAATAGAGAGAGTACGATACATACTGAAATGCATACTAATAAGTGAATAATAACTAGATGTTCCAAATACATCAACTCAGCAATAAAAGTCTCAGTGCTAAAATAAAGAAAGATAAAGTACTATCTTGGAACGTCAGAACATTTCCAAGCATACATAGACAAAATAAAGTCTAACAAGATAACATCTAGAAAAAGTACATAACGTCTAGATCAAAAATCCTCATAATCATTATCATCAGCGCCAACAGTGCCACCATGTCCAGATGGACCAGCTCTAGAAGTATCAGCTCCATGAGAAGGGTGTGGAGTAGCACCAGAACTAAGGTACTAATCATAAACATTACCGGGCTCAAAGAAGTGACAAACTGCCTTATCCTCATAGCGGTAACCAGATACAGCTGGATCTCGGCATAGAGAATTAGCAGAATGACCAGTCTGAGCAAATCGTAGATCCGTAAAGGAATTTGCAAGAGCCTGAAGCCGACTGGCATCTCAAAACTCGCGTTCCCTCGATATGTCAGTAATAAATGCTCGTAAATCAGAAAGATGCTGGTGAATACCCTCATAAGACATAGAATAGTCCTGTGCAGGTGGAGATGAAGCTGTAGGAGAAGTAGGAGGAGCAAGAGGAACAGCTGCAGCATGACGAGATAGCTGAAGATACTTGGGCTCAAAGTCACGAGCACAAGTGGATAGATCAATCTCAAAATGCTAAAAGATGATTGGAAGGATCATCGCATAAGCAAGGTTTATGTTCCTTTCGCGACAACAACCCATCATCTAAATGATCGTGTTGGGGACAGAAAACAGAATCCCCTTATGAATATGGTAAAGAGCAGACATTTCAAGGATAGTCACATCGTCTTTTGAAGTAGATTTGGGCAAGATAGTGGAGTAGACGATGCGAACCAATTCATAGAAAAATAAGTTCAAATTAGCAGCTTTAAACTTACCAAAACGAACACGATCAGGAGAACAAAGTTCATTCTTGAAGCTGTTTAAGGTCGTGCCTACGGGAAATTCAAATTCTGTGATATTGTCTAGCGGAGCACCTTCATTTGGAATATCAAGGCTTTTCGCTAAGTCGACATCATTGAATTGAATATTGGTTCCGGCTAGACGACTTTTAACAGTGAAAGTGTCAAGAGTAAAATTGCAATAAAATAAATGAATAGCATTAGTTGTAATCAGATATGAATGAGTAACAAGGTTATGTAATCCTAATGCTTCAAAATAAGTCCGATGGGATAAAAAAATTGTCCATTTAATCGGTACGTCAGGGCATATGTTGCGAATAGAGAAATTTGCATACCATAAAAGTGATCGATCATGGGTTTGTAAGAAAAACCCATTGAACGTCCCATCGTCCGATTGGACGAATGAAAAGAGTGATTCATGGATTGGATCCAAAGACGAGGCCTCTTCACTAGCCGCCGTCTTCTTCCTCTTGAAGGGGTTGAAGTTCTTAGGCATTGTTTCTATGAATAGTATGGAAATTTATGAAATTGAAAAAGAAAGAAGGAGGAGGTTATACCTTCTGAGATTTGAGTATGTGGAAGAGAACGAGATACTCCGCACGAATCCAAAATTTGGATTAAAATCTCCAAAAGAATTGAGAGCAACAGGATGAAGAAAAACTAGGGTTTAGAAGCTTCGGGTGCAGCTGCTGCTATATTTTGAGGATATGGAGAAGATAATAGGAAGGGGCACTTCAGGTTCTGACTTAAAACACCCGACACCAACAGAACTCGAGCCGAACTCGGGTCGAATTCGGTCGAAGTCCGCTTGGGGTTCTGTTGAGGTATTTTTAAGCAGAATTAAATACAATGCCACATTATATTCATCAATCCATTTCAATTATTTAATTCCAAGTTTAGTTATTTTAAACTTTAATTAATATTATTTTATGAATTAAATTTTGTTACACAGCTACTGTCTCAGATTAGTTGTAGGGTTACTGTCCCAGCTAATGGAGGTTCATCGGGGAACGCTTAAATACCGTTTCGCTTTAGCCGTAGCAGTGTTGACAGACAGACCCTTTGTAGGCTTGTATCGAAAATAGTTTTGCATATTGAAAAGTAATCAATAAAACAAAATTAATTAATTTTATTGACATCTAAAATTCCTAACACTCGACGTAAATAATTGAAACGATCTTTCGCTAATGGTTTTGTAAAAATGTCAGCTAATTGGTTCTCTATGTCTACATATACAAGGTCTATATCTCTATTTGTTTGATGATCTCTAAGAAAATGATGTTGAATCTTAATATGCTTAGTGCGAGAATGACATACGGGATTCTTAGTCAAATTAATAGTGCTAGTGTTGTCACAAAAAATGGGTATGGGTGAATATTGTAAACCAAAGTCTTCTAAAGTTTACTTCATCCACAAAATTTGTGCACAACAACGTCCTACGACGATATACTCAGCCTCAGTAGTTCATAATGCGATAGAATTTTGCTTTTACTAAACCAAGAGACTAGAGCCTTACCTAGGAAATGACACGTATCGCTAGTACTTTTTCTATCTACTTTGCATCCCACAAAATCAGCATCCGAGTAAGCGATTAGGTCAAAGGACGTAGTTTTGGGATACCATAAGCCGACAGAAGAAGTTCCTTTAAGGTATCGAAAGATACGTATAACCGCGCACAAGTGTGATTCCTCAGGGTTAGCTTGGAAATGTGCACACAAGCAAACACTAAACATTATATCAGGGCAACTAGCAGTTAAATAAAGTAAACTACCAATCATATCTTGATACTTACGTATGTCGACCGGTTTGCCTTGTTCATCAAAATCAAGTTTGGTTGAAGTTGCCATCGGAGTGCTAAGAGGTTTGACAATTTTCAGATCAAACTTTTTTAGTTAGTCTTTTGTGTACTTAGCTTGATTAATGAACGTCCTATTGTTGGTTTGTTTGATTTGCAATCCAAGAAAGAATTTGAGTTCTTCCATCATGCTCATCTCAAACTCATTCTGCATACACTTTGAAAATTCATGATAAAGAGATTCATCAGTATATCCAAAGATAATATCGTCAACATAAATTTGAATTAAAAGAAGATTTCCTTTAAAAGATTTTATAAAAAGTGTAGTATCAACCTTGCCTTTTGTAAAACCGTTATCAAGTAGAAAAGAGCTTAAACGATCATACCAAGCACGAGGGGCTTTTTTCAAACCATATAAGACTTTCTTCAACTTGAAAACATGATCAGAAATTTTGAAATCAATAAAACCTGGCGGTTGAGCTACATAAACTTCTTCCTTTATAAAACCGTTAAGAAAACACTTTTAATGTCCATTTGAAAAAGTTTAAAATTATGAAAACATGTAAATGCACATAACATGCGAATGGATTCTAATCTCGCAACTGGGACATAGGTCTCATCGTAATCGATACCTTCCTCTTGGTTGTATCCTTGAGCCACGAGTCGGACCTTGCTACGAGTAACTAAACCATTCTCATTAAGTTTATTTCGGAATACCCAACGGGTGCCAATGACCTGATGATCAATGGGCTTGGGAACAAGCTCCCAAACTTGATTTCGTTCAAATTGATTTAATTCCTCTTGCATAACATCTAACCAAAAAATTATTGCTACATGCTTCTTCAATAGTTTTGGGTTATAGTTGTGAAATAAATACAACACAGGAAACTATATCTCTACATGAGGAATGATTACTTATACCCCTGGTAATCTTACCTATTACCAAGTCCTTGGGATGGTCAGCCATAAACTTCATTCTTTTTGGCAAATTCTCAAGGTAGCTGGTTTCGGCATCTGGTTCTGTACGTGCTCTACTTGGAGGATCAGCTGGTGCTGTCCTTAAAGGTTCTGCAGGTGCTGTACTTGGTGTACTGATGTCGACATCATCATCGTCGATTGTCTGTTGATTAATTTCGTCAAAAGTAACATTTTTTGACTATTCGATGATCATAGTCCTTTTGTTGAAGACTAGGTATCCTTTGTATTTGGGCGCATAACCTAAATATATACCTTCATCAGCCTTTTTGTCAAATTTTCCTAAATTATCTTTAGTATTAAGAATAAAACATTTACAACAAAAGATTTTAAAATAAGTAAAAGATGGTTGTTGACCCAAACTGGATCGCAGTCAACCTAATCTTGATAATTAACAAATCGATATTTGATATGATCCAACTCGATACATAAATTGTTATCAAAGCTACAAATTAGACGACTAACACATATCAAGTCAGACAATCATCATCGACGACTACTCGACGAATACTGCTGGAACTTGTCATCGAAAGTCTATAATTTTTATACTTTTGTTGAGTCTAGACTATTGTACGTTGAGTCGCACTAAGTACCTCAACCATAGACTAGATAACCAAAAAGCCGCACAAACAAAAGCCAAACTGCCAAAGCCCAACAGCCCATGAGCATTCTGTCTCCAAGGAGGCAGAGTTCGGGCCGAACTCTGCCCCCACACAGAGTTTGGGCCGAACTCTGTCTCTTAATTTCCAGGAGCTAATTTTCAGGGATTTCTCATTGCAAGTTGTCGAACGGCCATAATTTTTGAATTTTGGGCAAAGTTCTGGCCGAACTTTGCCTCCCAGAACTAGTATATATAGGCACCCTTTTCCCTCATTCAAATCATCCAATCTTCTCTTCTCTTCTACTCTTATAGCCAATACATCCTAAAGAGCCATACTCTTCTCATCTACTAGCCACAAAACTTTCCAAGCCTACAAGGTGCTCGGTGCGAGTCAATTAGAAGTTTTGTGCAAGAGTCTTGAAGAAGTCACTTAGAAAATTCCAAGTTTTGCCTCAGCGATCTTTCAAGAAGTTGGCGTGCTCTTTTGTGTAAAGGCATGTGGTTGTAAAGCTATTTCACAAATAGTGAATTTCAATCCTGAGCTAGAGTTCTCAGGCCTGGACTAGTCCTCCACGAGGGAAACCAGGTTAAAAATTGTTGTGTCTGCATATGCTTTCTGATCTTTATTTAATTTTCACAATTATACTCTGATTATTTATTTGCTAGTTGGGATTGAATAGAGTTAATTTTTTAATTGATCATTATTGTCACAAGTACTCTATTCATTATTGAATAGAGTTAATTTTTTTTAGAGTTGCATGCACGTACTTTAAATGGTATCAGAGCCCTGTTCTCTTGATACAGGATTTACATCCTAGAGTTGATCAATGGCAACCACACAACACATCTCTCCCAACTATGGTGAGGGTCAATCCACAAATAGGCCACCCCTATTTGATGGGACCAACTACACATATTGGAAGACTAGAATGAGTTTTTATCTTATGTCTCCATACTATGACCTGTGGACTGTAGTCTCTGATGGCTACAAGAAACCTCCCAGAATAACTGTCGAGGGGAGTCTCGTCGAGAAACCCCATGACATGTATACTGATCAGAAGAAGAAACAGGTAAGTCTAGACGCTAGGGCTATTAATGCTCTTTTCTGTGCCATAGACAGGACTGTATTCAACAGGGTCTCCACATGCACCACCGCGCATGAAGTATGGAAGCTTTTGGAGGTGACTCATGAAGGGACCACGCAAGTCAAAGAATCAAAAGTCAACTGTCTGACACAGGAGTACGAGGCTTTCAAAATGAAACTAAATGAGACGATCACTCAAATGTTCACCAGATTTCTCGACATCGTCACCCGCTATCTTCTCTTGGAAAAGATTATTCCAACCATGAAAAGATACGCAAAGTGATACGAGGATTACCGAAGGTTTGGAACCCCAAAGTCACGGCGATCATCGAAGGCAATGATCTCACGGCAATGTCACTAGAAACATTGATGGACAAGTTGATGACGCATGAGCTCGATCTAAAAGACTTCGAAGAAATAGCTCCAAAGGAGAAGGAGATTGCATTGTGAGCTCATCGCCGAAGAACCATCCTAGAAGATACTGATGACAACGACTCTGAAGGTGACGATCAAGCTCTCTTAGTTCGAAACTTCAAAAAGTTTCTACGCTTCAACAAAAAGAAGAGAGAACAATGAGACGATGAGGAAGAACCCACCTGCTTCGGATACAAAAAGATGGGACATGTCATGAAAGATTATCCCTTAGCAAAGAAGGGAAGCAGATATAAGAAGCCGTACAAGAAGCCAACTACAAGGAAGTATGCCAACACTAGCATCTGGCATGAAAGCGAGGCTAGTGATTCAGACGAGGAAGAAGACTCTCCACAAAATACGGCTAACGTCTATCTAATGACGACTTCAGAAAAGGTAAACGATTCTTTTGATGATTTCTCATTTGACGAACTTGGTGATACTTTTGGTGATCTACTTGAAGATCACAAAAAGGTAATCAATAAATATAAACATGCAAAGGATAAGATCAAGGACTATGAAACCGAGATCCATAGATTTTCATGTTTACTAGAAGATGTTAGAAACACTACACCCACAAAAAATACTGAAGAGGTATCCAAGCTTAAATTAAGCTTACACGATGCCGAATCAATCATTGAGAAACAAACACTTGAAATCACGGCTTTAAACAAAGAACTTGCTGAAGAGAAAAACAAGTTCAAAATTGCTACAGGTAGAATACACGGTCTTACTTCTAAATGTAATGAGTTGAATGCTGTCTCTAAGAAATTAGAGATTAAACTAGGCAAGCAGGTTATTCAACCGTAAGTTCAGTCTCATAGTCACAACACGTACAAACACGTGCCTACTCAGCACAAAAAGGCACGTCACCATAAGAACACTCATCCACGTACAACACAAAATCATGCTTTCAAGTACACCTATTCACATGCAGCACATAAGACACATACACGTAATCATTATCATCATCATGCTGTTGCACACAATCACTATAATCATTATAATTACCCTGCTGCTGCATACAGTCACCATACTCACTCTACTGTTGCACGTAGCTGTCATCACCCTACTTATAGACATCACTATCAACATGCTCCTAGTATAAAAATGCATGCTAGATGTACATATTGTAACCTACATGGACACATTTCTCCACAATGTAGGATTGGAGATTAGTTGATATAAATATATATGCATGGGTATCAACATGCTCCTGGATCGCAGTCAACCTAATCTTGACAATTAACAAATCGATATTTGACATGATCCAACTCGATACATAAATCTTCATCAAAGCTACAAATCAGACGACTAATACATATCAAGTCAGACAATCATTATCGACGACTGCTCGACGAATACTGCTGGAACTTGTCATCGGAAGTTTGTAATTTTTATACTTTTATTGAGTCTAGACTATTGTACGTTGAGTTGCACTGAGTACCTCAACCCTAGACTAGATAACCAAAAAGCGCCACAAACAAGAAGCCAAACTGCCAAAGCCCAACAGCCCATGAGCATTTTGTATCCAAGGAGGCAGAGTTCAGGCCGAACTCTGTCCCCACATAGAGTTCGGGCCGAACTCTGTCTCCTAATTTCCATGAGCTAATTTTTAGGGATTTATCATTACAAGTTGTCCAACGGCCATAATTTTTGAATTTTGGACAGAGTTCTGGCCGAACTCCACCTCCTAGGACTAGTATATATAGACACCCTTTTCTTCCATTTCAAATCATCCAATCTTCTCTTCTCTTCTACTCTTATAGCCTATACATCCTAAAGAGCCATACTTTTCTCATCTACTAGCCACAAAACTTCCCAAGCCTACAAGTTGCTCGGTGCGAGTCAATTAGAAATTTTGTGCAAGAGTCTTGAAGAAGTCACTTGGAAAATTCTAAGTTTTGCCTCAGCGATCTTTCAAGAAGCTGGCGTGCTCTTCTGTGTCAAGGCACATGTTTGTAAAGCTACTTCACAAACAGTGGATTTCAATCCTGAGCTAGAGTTCTCAGGCCTGGACTAGTCCTCCCCGAGGGAAACCAGGTTAAAAATTGATGTGTCTGCATATGCTTTCTGATCTTCATTTTATTTTTGCAATTATACTCTGATTATTTATTTGCTAGTTAGGATTGAATAGAGTTGATTTTTTAATTGATCATTATTGTCACAAGTACTCTATTCACCCCCCTCTAAAGTTGCCTAAACGTACTTCAATGGTGACCTAAAACCATAACTCATAGGGAGCCTTCTTCGATTTAGGTTGAATTAGAACCCTATTGAGAACATAACAAGTTGTATTGACAGCTTCAGCCTAAAAGTATTTTGGTAGACGAAATTGGTTTGACATAACTCTAGCTATTTCAGATAGAGTTATTTTTTTACGTTCCACAACTCCATTTTTTTGCGGAGTCCTTGGGCAGGAGAACTAATGCAGATAACCGTATGTGTCATAAAATTGCTCAAACTTTGCATTCTCAAATTTGTCGCCATGATCACTTCGAATACGAGTGATCATGAATCCTTTCTCATTCTTAACTTTCTTGTAAAATGAGACGAATTCGGACAATGCATCATTTTTGCGTGAAAGAAAATATACCCACGTATATCTAGAGAAATCATCTACTATTACAAAAGCATATAACTTACAACCTAGGCTAGCAATTCTACTAGGTCCAAATAAATTCATATGCAATAATTGTAGAGGTCTAGTGGTACTTATAGCGTTCTTGGACTTAAATGTGGATCGGGTAGCTTTGTTCTTTTCACATTCACTACCCGTATCCTTCTTGAAAGTGATGTCTGGTAAGCCTCATACCAACTTCTTTGTGGATTGTTTTGAAATTGTGTCCATGTTTGCATGACCGAGTCTTATATGCCACAGTTGACTCTCATCATTCTTGGTGATTAAGCATCTACCTGCTTTGTTAGCCTCTTCCAATAGATAGAAAACATATATATATATATATATATATATATATATATATATATATATATATATATATATATATATATATATATATATATATATATATATATTGTCTTCCCTAATACTTCAAAGATAGTACTACCAGTTGAGCTATCAACTATAGTACATTTGTCTTTGACAAAGTTAATTACATAACCATGGTCAGCTAAATATGCTTATGCTAAGTAGAATATGCTTTAACTCGGTTACTAGACAGACATCTTTAATCACAGGATAGGAAGCCTTACTAATATTGCCAATACCTACTATATACCCTTTAAGATTATTACCGAAGGAGACGTATCCTTCTTTCTTTTTTAACAATATTGTGAATAATGAAGCGTCAACGGTCATGTGCCGTGATCAACCGCTGTCGAGGATCCACTTACTTCTAGCATGCGTTGGGTGTTCCACCTACAAAAGAATTTATAGATGAAAGGTTTGATACCCATTTCTTGTAGTGTCCTGAAATGTTAGTCTTTGGTATCCATGGATGTATCTTTAAATCAACAAGCTTTTTTTACTCTACACGCATGAGAGATATGACCAATGGTGCCACAATAATGACATCTAGCATATTGAGTGTTAGATGCAGTGTGTTGTGCATGATTGGTAGGTCTTGGTTTTCTTATTGGATATTGATAATAAAATGCATGCCTATTAGTCTTCTTGGGCAAAGGTTTGGTTGGATTTGGTTTGACAGTGTTGGGTTTGACAGTGTTTCGGTATTTCGGTAAGTGACACGTGTTAGGGTAGGAAGCAACAACCTCAAGCTATTTTTTTTAACCTAATTTCCAATTTTTTGGAAGTGTCATACAGTGTATTGTAGTCAGTAGTGACTGCATCATTTCTGACTAGTGCTTGCTGAAGACTCTTCTTCTCTTTAAGTAGGTCTTCCTCTAATTTGGTAATGGTCTTGTCTTTCTGTTCGGATAGCCTTGTGATCTCGTGTAACTGCAACTTAACAGAAGAGAGCTCACCTACCTCACTAGAATTATCATTACTTCTAATCTCAGCTAGTAGGTCGGTAAGTCTTCCTATTTCCCCTTTGTACTTGTCACCCCCAGTTTTCATGAACATGGGCATTTTTGGTCATTTTCCACTTTAGAATAATTTTGGAATTATTTATTTATTTATGGTTTTATTTTGGGGTTATTTGAGTCGGGTTTGAATTTCAATTCAATCCGACTTGTATCGGGGACCCGGGGTAGTTTTGACTCTAGTGGGACCCACTCATTAGTTAGGCATGGCCCACATGACATTATTTTTAGTTAGTGGGTTAGACTAATTATTCATGGATAGGGTTGGTTGGATTAGAGACTTAAACCATGACTAAAATAGCCTCAACCTTAAACCCTTTCTTAATTTTAATTAAATAGTTAAGTGGGGGCTTTTTAGTCATTGCACATAGGGGACACATAGGCACTATGTGGCCGGCCACTTTGAGTAGGGATAGGAATGAACCACTTTGTCATTATCCACTCCATTTTCTCTTTCTTGTTCTTCCCCAAAATTTTGATAAGAGTTCCCATTGATTTCAGCATCAAATCAATCTTTTTCTCCACCCAATCTTCTTCATTTCTTCTCTACTCAAGCAAGAGAAGGAGCTAGCCAAGTTTGGGAGGTTTCGGAACTCGTTCGTGTCCATTTGGAGATCTCTACGTGTCGGTGTCGTATCGGGAGGAGTTTTCCAAGATTCGATCTACCGGGAGGTATAATCTCTTCTCTATTTCCTTCCTATATGCATATAGGTTTATTTTGAGCCCATAGGAATGACCTCCATGGTTGTATCTCCATTTGTGTCTGTTTCGTGTCCATTTGGAGACTTCTAGGTGTGTCCTTTGTGTTGTATTGTGTCCTAGTGGGAAACCCCCAATCTGGACACACCTAGTGGTTGTGTCTTTGTGTGAATGATTTTATTAGTGTTTAATCTCAGATTTTTATATTGTTCTTAATGTGTTCTTCATGGTATCTTATAGTATCATATTCTATTTATATATGTATATATATATCATTTGTTATACGTATATATGTATCTCTCTCTCTCTATATATGTATATATGTATCTCTCTCTCTCTCTCTATATATATATATGCATATATATATATATCATTTGTTATAGGTATATATGTATCTCTGTCTCTCTCTCTTTCTCTCTCTCTCTCTCTCTCTCTCTCTATATATATATATATATATATATATATATATATATATATATATATATATATATATATATATATATATATATTGTGTGATATATATATTGGTGTATATTATGTGTCTAATATATTCATATGGGAGTGTGGAGATTTCGAGATATTGAGATTGAGAGAGTGGTTGAGAGAGTATGAGAGTGGGGGATTAGTGTTGAGTATGTGAGTTTGAGAGTGAAACGAGAGTAGGGAGTGTAGAGTGATTGAGAGAGTGATAGAGGGAGAATGAGGGAATGAGGAGGGGTGCACTGCTGCAAAATGCAGCAGCAGTAGGAGCAGAAATCAGTCCCCACAGGGGACTGATTTGGAGCTGCAGTAGTAGCATTTTGCTGCTGCAAAATGCAGCAGTTTTAGAACTGCTTTGTACTGTATGTAGGGGGAAAACAGCCCCCATGGGCTGTTGATTTTAGCTTCAGTAGTAGCAGTGTAGAGGGGATGGAGGACAACCCATTTCAGCCCCATTTGGCAGCCATGAACACCCCATTTGACAGCCCCATTGCACCCCTTTGTATCCATTCATTTTCCATTCATCTTTCCATCCATTCATTCATTCACTCCAAAATACTCATCCATTCATTCTTTCATTCATTCCATAAATTCATTCTTCCATCCACACGTTCCTCCATTCATTAGATCATTAGATGCAATCATACACACAAATACTCATTCACCCCATATCCACCATTCACCAATGGGATATTTTAGCAAATGCCCCCATTTGAAATGTTAAAACTAACATATACCCCCACTATTTTTTTTAATTAGCAAATACCCCCACTCCCATATAAACAGCAAAAAAAGAAAGAAAAAAAGTAGGGGTATATCTTAAATTTTTGTTATTCCGTACCTTCAAATGGGGGTATTTGCTAGATAAAAACATTAGTGGGGGTATATGCTAGTTTTAATATTTCAAATGGGGGCATTTGCTAAAATATCCCTTCACCAATCCATTCAAACAAAATTCACATATCCATTCACCTATCCAAATTCATCCATCCATTCTTCCACCTATACACATTCACTCCTATCCTCTCATTCTACATACACTCATCCACTCCAACTCAAAACAGTCCCAAAACCCTTAGGTGGTTGTGTGGGTGTGTGCGAGTGGTTAGCTAAAGTTAGAATATTATAGGGTAGGTAATGTTGAAATAATCAACATGTGCCATAAGATGGGTTAGATGAGCTAGGTACTAGAATTTTATGGTAGGTAATGTTAGTATAGGTTAGTGTCTAGCTATCCTAGGAAGCCTAGGTTAGTATTCCAAGGTTATAGTGGTATGTGCAAGGTATTGGTATTTACCTTGTGAAGGGTAAATGTAGGTAATTGCCTACAGCTAAGGTAAGTGATTTAAGGTTTAAGATATGGTTAGGATTGGGTTTCCTTAGTTGATAATGGTCAGAAATAGTGCTCCTAGACTAGTTTTGAATTCGGTTGACCATTTTGACCAAAAGTCAACAAAAGTCAACCGAGAGTCAAACTTAGCCTATAAGTGATAGAATTGACCGAAACCAAACCAAAGTTGACCAGTTGACTGAAAGTCAACAGTTGGTCAACATTAGACTAGTTTGACCTAGGGTTGACCTAGAGTTGACCAGAGTTGACCAGGGTTGACCAGTTGACCAAAAGTCAACTGTAAGTCAACCTTTGACCCCGTTTGACATAATTTAACTTAGACTTGCATATCATGACTTAAATTAGTTTCCCTTTCATTATAAAATCCTATTTGACTTATAGTATCTCATTTTAGGTCTGTGATTACTCTGAGCGTCTGTTCACCTTATCAGCTCAGGACCATAGGCGAGTACATTCACTGATAGTTTTCATTGTCTTGATATCTGCTATATCCGATTCAGTTGTAGTGTCTTACTTGATTCCCGACACGATGGTTCACGGACTAGTATACGTCGGATCCTGTCATGAGATGTTATTCCTGGACTTTTTTGGTATATTGGTACGTGATATTTTCGTGTTTCGTGTACTTATATAGACATCGAATTGGGAGTGGGCTGGCCCCCTGCTTTTGAATCCCGTGTCATGACGTACCATGTCCGGATCCATGGTACTATTTGGGGATGGGGGAATTATTAGGGGTTATGTGATCAAAGCCTCCTGTCATTATTATGCTTGCGCCACTCTCACCTCACGTAGGGTGTAGCAGATTCCTCCGTGTGCTTGTTATCCAGGTTGGCCGGCATGACCCTTTCCAGATATTTTCGTGTGATTGTCGGGCCAAGTGGATAACCTGTCTTGTAACATACCTAAAACCGATCACATATCGCTCTAATAATTCAAGGCACATTTTATATTTATTTATCGTATCTTATATCCTGCTCAGTTCTACTTTCAGTACTTTTCTCACCATGCTATGATATTCATTTACTCACATGTTCTACATGCCTTTATGTTGTACCTTGATTGGAGACTAAGTTCTGTTCGGGAGAAGGGTTACAACCCCGATCCTTGTTTGGTTTAAGGGTTGTAACTCGGCTTTCGAATAGTTCCCAAGTCATCCTATATCTTTGTCTTGTATTTTATTATACTGTCTCTTATAGAATTTGTCAATTCATATGGAATTGCTGTTAGTGTTTGTACTTGCTCATTTCCTGACAGGATACCGTTGATATATTACAGATGATTCTGAGGCAGATTGCCCGACCTATTATGGGGTCGAGTTAGATGGAGTAGACCAGGACCGTGGCTTGATAGTAGAGCCACTAGACTTCGTACACCCAGAGTAGTGTAGCTTAGTTAGGTTTGCCTGGACTGCGATCCAGCTAGTACTTTCAGACTGTAGTATTTATATTATATTTCTGTGACTCTGTGATGTTGTGTATATCTCTGGGCTTGTGTGGGATCTTGAACTTATTTTCTATTTTTATCTATGATATTTCCTTTCCATGCTTTCTACCTTAGTTTTATTTTGTGATTGAGACTGTATTGCAATGTCACCTCCATTCGGAGTATATATACTGTACAGGTACCTTTATACTGTTTAGTCGTAGTATTTACAGACCTTATATACAGCATTCTACCGCCGATTCTGCGGCGTAGGCTGGACGTAACCACGTGCTCGTGTCCCTAATCAGGGTGCGGGTCGTAACACATTTTTGTGGTGGCCCATGCAGGTCTGTGTCGCAATTAGTGCGATCTTGTAATGGTGCTCGACTTAGAGTACTAATTACGAGCCTGCGATTAGGACGTTGGACCTAGGATATGATAGGAGTTTCTCAATCACATTTTAGGAAATTTTTGATCTTTTGATTACCATGACAACTCTTTTACATTGAATTTAATTGTCCTTCTTTGATATTCCCTATCATGTGCCATATTGATTCCTTGTTTCAATCTATCATCAGGATGACGATTACTCGCTCTCAGGCAGCAGGATCTAGTGCTGTTCCGGAGAGGCCCGATCTGGTAGGACTTTCACCTCCGGCTGTGGGAGCTGCACTTGAGGGAGCTGCCACCTCAGTCCCTATCCTTCAGGCGAGAGTAGCAGCGACGGTTCCAGGAGGTCTTCCACCTCCAGTAGCGGGACCATCCATAGTCATTCCTGAGACTCTGCCACCGCCGCCTCCTCTACCGACTGATGTACAGCAGATGATGGCCCTTCTACAGCAGACGTTACAGACCCAGAGGGCCCAGGCTGAGGTACAGCACCGCCAGACAGAGGTGTTACGGCAGAGCATGGAGAACTCCCACCAGCTGGCGATGGCAGCAGTAGAGAGGGTTGTACCGGGTACAGTTCAGGGTGCCCCAGTTCAGCAGAAGGATCAGGGCAGGCCTGGCACATGCCTAGATTTCAGGAAGATGAACCCGAGGGAGTTCAAGGGTACCGAGGGTATCCTGTATGCGGATGACTGGTTGGAGGATGTCCAGCGGAGCCTGGAGTTAGCAGAGGTCCCGAAAGGGCTTTGGGTGACGTCTGCAGCGAGCCAGTTTTTCGATATAGCCCGGACTTGGTTTCGCACGGATCCTCATGCATCGGTGAGGGGTTTGACTTGGGAGAACTTCAGGTGGCTCTTTAAGGAGAAGTTCTACCCTGATGTGGCTTTGACAGCTTTGGAGGGACAGTTTGTCGGTTTGGTGCAGGGGAACTCGTCAGTGGACGGGTATGCGGCGGAGTTCTTTCGTCTGAGTAGGTTTTCACCAGATCTGATATAGAATGAGGGGTATAAGGCCCGTATGTTCCGAAGGGGTCTTATTCATGTAGTTCACACTCGTACTTCTGGGCGACGCGATGCGACCTTCGAGCAGATTCTGATGGAGGTGCAGATAGCGGAGGCGGACTGCAGCCTCAAGCCGAAGAGGGGCAGCAATGTTCTAGGAGCAAGCTCGAGTACGGGGCCGACGAAGCGCCCTCATTTCCAGCAGAGGCAGTTTCAGCAGCATCCTCAGTTACAGTTTCAGCAGGCACCAGCGCGTGCCCAGCAGCACCAGGGACAGGGCCAGAGGCAGGCTACTCAGTGCACTTTCTGTGGGAAGTCGGGGCGCACTCGGGAGGCCTGTAGGAAGAGGTTGGGCGTCTGTCTATACTGTGGGGCGCCCGACCACCAACTAAAGGATTGCCATCTTCGTAAAGCTCGAGACAGAGTGCAGCAGGCTAGAGGACCAGCAGTTCAGCAGAGAGGTCCTCCACTTCAGACCCAACAGCAGTGCTTTGTACAGCACCAGAGGGGAGCACCTGTGGGCAGAGTGTTCGCCTTGACAGCAGAGAAGGAGGCAGAGCTAGTGGGTGATGTTGTGGCAGGTCACGTTCTTCTTGATTCATTCCCTGTTTTTACCTTGTTTGATTCCGGTGCCACTCATAGTTTTGTGTCTGTTTCCTTTGTTCTGAGACACAACATTATTGCTGAGTATATGGGTAGAACTTGCAAGATATTGACCGGGGGAGGCATCATCCTGGTTAATAATATCTGCAAGGGGCGGAGAGTTACTTTAGGAGGCCAGAATTTGAGCGCGTGCTTGCTCGTAATGCCCCTTCCGAGGTACCACGTGGTACTCGGAATGGATTGGTTGAGCATGCACCACGCTAGTATAGACTGTAGAGGAGGTAGGGTTCTGTTTAGGCCGCCGGGAGAGCCAGAGATTGTGTTTGCCAGGGGAGCAGCTGAGCCGGGAGATGGGTTCTGTGGAGCTTTGCTGGCGGGGAAAGCATTGCCGCATCCATTGATAGCTGATTTTATGGATGTTTTTCCCGAGGAGTTGCCTGGGATGCCGCCAGATAGAGACGTTGAGTTCTCTATAGACTTAGTACCGGGTGCTGAGCATATTTTACAGCACGTCTATAGGGTCAACAACAGCGAGTTGGCAGAGCTGAAGAAGCAAGTCGACGAGCTACAGGACAAGGGATTCATCAGATCCAGTTCATCACCTTGGGGAGCACCAGTTCTGTTTGTACCGAAGAAGGATGGTACGATACGCATGTGTATCGATTACAGGGCGCTCAACAACCTCACTATCAAGAACAAGTACCCGCTGCCGAGGATTGACGACTTGTTCGATCAGTTGAGCGGCACGAAGGTGTTTTCGAAGATAGACCTCAGGTCCGGTTATCATAGGCTGAAGGTGAAGCGGGAAGACGTTCCAAAGACGGCTTTTCGGACTCGGTACGGCCAGTATGAGTTCACTGTCATGCCATTTGGGTTGACCAACGCCCCAGCAGTGTTCATAAACTTGATGAACAAGGTATTCCATCAGTACCTTGACAAGTTCTTGGTGGTCTTCATAGATGACATCTTGGTCTACTCGAAGA
Source organism: Iris pallida (assembly GCA_029216955.1). Taxonomy (NCBI): domain Eukaryota; kingdom Viridiplantae; phylum Streptophyta; class Magnoliopsida; order Asparagales; family Iridaceae; genus Iris; species Iris pallida. Next base: position 16,199,983 of record JANAVB010023995.1, read on the forward strand.
CGCCGGAGGAGCACGAGGAGCATATGAGGATTGTGCTCGAGACTCTGAGAAAGGAGCAGTTGTACGGGAAGCTTTCGAAGTACGAGTTCTTCCTAGACCAGGTCGAGTTCTTGGGTCATGTTGTGACCGAGCACGGGATCTCAGTGGACCAGAAGAAGATTACAGCGGTAGAGTCTTGGTCTACACCCAGTTCAGTTGCCGAGATTCGGAGCTTTCTGGGTTTGGCTGGCTACTATCGAAAGTTCGTCCAGGACTTCTCGGATTGCGGAGCCGATGACTAGACTCACCAGGAAGGACGTTGAGTTCATCTGGACTGAGGAGTGTCAGGCCGCCTTCGATGAGCTGAAGAAGAGGTTGTCATCAGCTCCGATCTTGACATTACCGTCTGGGCTTGTGTGGGATCTTGAACTTATTTATATTATATTTTTGTAACTCTATGATGTTGTGTTTATCTCTGGGCTTGTGTGGGATCTTGAACTTATTTTCTATTTTCATCTATCATATTTTCTTTCTATGCTATCTACCTTAGTTTTATTTTGTGATTGAGACTGTATTGCTATTTCACCTCCATTCGGAGTGTATATATTGTACAGGTACCTTTATACTGTTTAGTCGTAGTATTTACAGACCTTATATACAGCGTTCTACCACCGATTCTGCGGCGTAGGCTGGACGTAACCGCGTACTCGTACCCCTAATCAGGGTGCGGGTCGTGACAGTACTCTTTAAGTACCTTCTTAGAGTTTTGGTATTTACTACACAGTTTTCTGTAATCACCTAAGAGGTCACTAAAGACTTCACCTAACTGTTCAAGGGTAAAATCATCATATATATCAAACAGAGGGTTAGTATTTACCTGATCAAATGCCATTAAGCATATATTTGCAGCGTCGTCTGATTGTTCATCTTCTGAGTCGTTAGCTTTGCTTTTATGTCATATGCTTGTGTTGGCATACCTTCTAGATGTTGATTTCTTCAGGTAACCCTTGCCATACTTGTTACTTTTTCTGGTTGATGATGATGTTGTTAGATAGCCCTTCTTAATGTGTCCTTTTTTCTAACAACTGTAGCAGATTGAATCATCATCGTTGTTGCTATTTTTGTTGTTGTGTTCTTTTGTTCTTCTATTGAATCTCATGAACTTCTTGAACTTTCTTACTAGGAGAGCTTGATCTTCAAAGTCAGAGTCATTGTCGTTGGAATCATCTTCGATAGATCTTCTGTGATGATCTTTGAGGGCGATCGACTTCTCCTTTGGTGCAATTTCTTCAAAGTCTTGAAGTTCCAGCTCGTGAGTGAGTAGCTTACCCATGAGTGTTTCAAGAGACATAATAATGAGGTCGTTTTCTTCAATAATTGCAGTAGCCTTAGTAATCCAGTTCTTCGTAAGAACTCGTAAAAGTTTGTGAATCTTCTTATGGTTATTGTAATCCTTGTCTAATGAAGACAAAAGGTTTACAACATCCATAAATCTTGTAAACATCTGAGTGACGGATTTGTTTGGCTTCATCTTGAACGCCTCATACTCCTGAGTAAGTATGCCGATCTTTGACTCCTTGACTTGTGTCGTGCCTTCGTGAGTAACTTTGAGAAGTTTTCATATTTTATTTGATGTTGTGCATGTAGACACCCTGTTAAATTCAATTATGTCTAAGGCACAAAATAAAGCATTAATAGCACGTGCGTCAAGACTGACTTGTTTCTTTTCATCTTCAGTATACTTGTCATGGGATTTCTCAACCAACTCTCCATCAACAAGAATACGTTCAGGCTTTTTATAGGCATCAGTCACAATAGACCATAACTCAAAATCTAAAGATTTCAAGAAGAAACTCATGCGTGTTTTTTAGTAAGTGTAATTTGTACCATCAAACTATAGAGGTCTGTTTGTGGCCTGGCCTTCACTTATAAATTTTACAGTTGCCATATGTGATATAGTAATCTATGTAACAACAGTATAGATAAGAATATAATTGCTGTGTTACCTTGCTTTACCTGTATAACCCGTTCTGATACCAATTTTATGAATAAAATATAAAGCGCTATACTCTAGAGGGGTGAATAGCATAGGCAGCAGAAATTTAGCTAATGAAAACTTGTTCGCAGCAAGATCACAGAATATATATCATAAGTATGTAAATAAAAAAATAGAGAGCAGAGAGCCAACGCAAACACAAGGATGTATACTATTTTCCCGCTTGTGAAGACTATTCTAGTCGGAAGAACTCTAGCTTCCAGTTGAATCCACTATAGAAAAATGTCGCAAGTTTGCCTTCGAAGTTCTTGCAACTTCTATAACACGAGCTTTGATCAGAAGTACTCGACCAACTTCAATTGTGAAGTGTCTTTCTTCAATCAAGCCTCTGATTACAATCACTCGAAAACTTCTAGACCGTACTACACTGGCAAATCGACTAGAGGATTGTAACTGGCTTGGGATTTGAAAATGAAAGAGCCTAGAACATTTTAGAAGAACGTATAAGTTTAGTGAGAAGAGAAAAGAGAGGTGTGTTGAAATGAGGAAAATTCTTCTCTATTTATAGTTTTTCCAAAGGCAGAATTCGGGCAGAATTCTTTGAGAGAATCTCGGCAAATAGTCGTTGCATCCGTAACAGCGGGATGACAAAGTTTAAAATCCAATGGGCACTAAACGAACTCGGGCAAAATTAGGGCCGAACTCGGGCCGAATTCTCCTGGGGTCCACAGTTTGATTTTTGGGATTTTTGCAAACCGAATTTTGGGATTTTTGAAAGTTTAAGCAGTTTAGGAGCTTTTTGTAAAATGGGCTATTTTCAAACAAAGGATATTTTGAAAACATTTTGGGATAACCTATTTGCCAGTACGACTCGATGTACATCGCATTTCTAGACTCAATAAAATGTGAAAAATTATATTGAATATTGAAATACAGACTCCTGTGGCAAAATGACTTTAGTCTTGAATGGTAGCAGTAGCAGATCTTAGCAATTGTCCAAGTAGCCCTTATATCGCGACAGGGTGAGATCAACTATTAAAATCAGGTTTGACCATGACCAATGGACCAACACTACTGAGGTAATAAACTCTTGTAACCTTCTAACTAATGTTCAACTTATATTTGTATTCTAATAGATCAAGTTTTTATTGAGCATTAGCTATTTCAGACCTAGTGATGTAGAATATACCAGTTGCTCGAGGTCTTGTGATTTGTTTCAAGTTATCAAAAAGTTTTTAACTTCTTTCATATCCACATTTACCCCAATACTAATCCTAATTATATCCTCTTAAATCAACTAACTATTCTAAATTTTTCATTTTAGACTTTTTTGATGGATTATTCTTCTGATTTTAATTTGACGACTTTGTGCTTCTCTTATCTGATGTAATCTGTACTAGGCTTGTATTTATCTTTTGGCCTCTGATACGCCTAATTTTTTTATAATTTTATAGCTCCCAAATTTTTATCTTCATATATTTACTGGCATAGCTCCCAAGTGACTTCACTAGACTTTTATCCAAAAAGACCAATCTTTTGTGCTCTTGTGATAAAAATGGTGAAATGCATGTGTGGAATGTTGGTCAGCCTACAAGTGGGCTTTATTCCAAGGTTTTTTTGGTGCCTTATTTTTTTTTTTTGAAAGAAAATTTAATTTTGTTTCTCTGAGGTTATGTCTGGATTCTTTGAACTTATATAACCATTGATGAGTAGGACGAGTCCCATAAAATAAGATTTCAGCCTGGAATTAGTTAGTTTTTGGCTGCAGCTGCAGAAAATGTGGTATCAATATTTGCTTTTAATTTGAATCAAAAAGAAAGGAACACATACGGTCCTCTCAGACAAATATATAACTGGGCATATGATTTGGAACTTTGAAAGCGTGATGTTCAGTCATTATATTATATTTCACATAATATTGTTTACCCTGTATCGTAAAACATCCAGGGTCATAACATGGAGGTACTATCCATTAGTTGGGATGCAAGTGGAGAATATCTTGCATCTATTAGCTATGATGTTGGAAAGGTGTGGTCTATGGCATATGGAGATCACATTCATGAGCTGAAATCCAACGGGAAGAACTTATATTCATGTGTTTTCAATCCGACCTTCCCTAAGCTATTGTTTATCGGAGGATATCAGGTAAACTAGTGTATACTTGTCATCTTTTTCTTGAATTGTTTTAAACTTTTCATAGCAAAAGCTGGGATGCTTAAGAACTTGTAGAATTATAGCCTCCAACTTTAATCCAATACAAAGTCATGAAAAGAAATGTCATTTCTCTTAGTTTCATATAGATGTTTTTCTTTCTCTAATAGCTTGATTGAACTCTTCCCTACTTTAGACAATCGCTGGCAAAATCAGCGAAATATATATTCCAAACGCTTTCTTAAGACCTCTTCTCCTCCTTTTTTCTCATAGGTATCACATAAGTTCAAGTCTTTGATTGATATTTGGGTTGTGTCAATTAGTGAGTGAATAACTAAATATAGACATATAGTATGAGAAAATTATTTTACCGAAAATTTTCAAGTCACTTGTGACCATTGAATAGTCTTTTCCAACGAAGCAGGAAATCTATGTCTCTTTTTTGAAGTTTCATTTATAACTGGTGGCTATTTTTTTATGTGGTTGGTTGGGATTGTATGTCCTTTATCTATGATTGATTATTTGAGGATTGTCATAGATGTTAAATCAAGGAAAGTGGGACTTCCTGGTACAAATGTTTCTAGAGTCAAGATTTGGAAACTGTGGATTGAGTGATAGAAAATTAGGGATAGTTTGGATTTAATGTTACTTTTTCTCTTTATATCCCATTTCCACTATGTATGTATGTCCGTTCGCTTGATGTTCCCGATTTCCACATTTTCCTATTTTATTATTATTGTTTTTTCTCTGGGATCGAACCTAGGACCTCCCTATGCATATACCAGATTTTTTTGTCGATGAGAAAACATAAGAGCATGTTTCATAAACATGCCATGCTTGTACTAATGTAGTAAATTTGTTATCCATGTGAAACAATTAGGCTGCCTATTCCTATAAAGTATACACATGCATTCTTTGAGTATCACATCCTGCTTCTTTTGTTGACTACATGGTTAATATTTCATTGTTATAGGAGCTTTTCCAAGGGAAAACTAAAGGTTTTGATCTGCCAAAAGCTTTTTTAGCTACTTCTATTCGTGATTTTGATGGAGTAATATCAATGGTTTCTTATGGCATTCATACCATTGAAGATTTCTATTCCATGATAAGTACGAGGGAGCTGGTTAACAAAGTGAAGATACCTATTCTATTTATATAGGCATGCACCTTAAACTTAAGAGAACCTTCAAAAAATTTACTTGCTTGTTTCATTGAAATTCTCTACTTAAAACTATATTATTTTATGGTACATGTGCACGTACACGAGAACTCATGCACATTCAAATGCATCATAAATATAAGCATATGTATATACATGATCAAGGAGAAAGAACTTTTCTCAAGTAGAATCAGTTAAACATGAATGCTTCCTCTACATATATACAAAAGCCATCCTCCTAATTGAAAAATTAGCAACCTTATTAGCTTGTAGAATCTGTGTCAATCCACTTGTGAGCTTTTGGTCCATAGAAGAGTGATGTGGGAATGGCCTTTTAGCTTCCTCTAAGTCAAATGGATTATCGATGCAAACAGTAGTCGTAAGAGGAGTCGTATCTCCCACTTCAGCAAGATATTTTGTAAGCATATTTGCACCATATCCCTAGCCAACACCCATGAATGTTGTCCATGGCCTTAACCTGTTGACGTATTGAACAACTGTGCAGATATCATCACTGTCAGCAGCAGTAAATATAACCTACATAAAGCAAGTAGGTGAGAAAGTTCTACAATCAGAAAATCTTAAGCCCTCTTTTTAGTTAACAATCAATTGATCAAGAAGTTGCCACACAAACTTGGGGGAAATATCAAGAAAATATGGAAAATGGACTGTTAAAAGAAGAGAAATGAGGAGGAAGTGAAACTATCCAATGAGATTTAAATGGCTGTGATGCAGTCCAATATGAAAATTTCAGATTCAGACCACTGTAATTAATAATTTTTTGTATCCATTCCGGAAAAAATGTGTATCCTTCTTTTCCATATGAAACAAATATGCGGTGACTCTCCTTTCCCACAAAGATCTAACAAAGACAAACCAGGGACGGACATACTATACCTTAGGGGGTCGTGCCCATAACTTTTGATAATTTTGAAAAGTTGTATTATAACTTCTAAGAAATTAGAAATACTTCGTGTATCAGCTCCCCAACCCACCCATCCACCCCCAGCAATCAACCAAAATTTTGTGAAAATACATGTATAGGTTCCTGGGCCCCGCATATTGAATCCTGGTTTTGTCCCTGTATAAACACAAGAAAGCTTGAAGATGAAAGGCACTTAGACAATCAAAGTCCAATTGATCGATTCTAGTAAACAGCATCCAATAGTATGGAACTAAAAAGTATAAAAAAGTTAATGTGTATTATATTGGTTAGTTTTTTTTGTACTTTCTGGATAGAATTAGAACAAGTGTAATAGTGAAGTATATGATCTTCTGGATGATGTCAATTATCTTGTTGAAATGCACTCCTGTTATTCCACATGCTCTCCTTAAAGTATTATTTTCTATTTCAAAGCTGCTTTTAGCAATTGGATCCCTTCTTTAAACTTGGGTTATTTTATTTCATACAAGAAGGAAAGATTTGTCTGACAAAAGATACTTTCGTTGTCTCATTTTCGTCACTTCATCTTATTGCTTTGATTTTATTGTACTCAACAAATTTCAACAATAATTTATTACCAAAGTCAGAATGGTAGTGGAAAAGTTACTTGTTTTGACATTTGAGTTGTTTATGTGGTGCATTGCAATACGGGTTCTACTTTTGCTCATTACCAATTTAATCAAGCAGCATATGCGTTATATTTTTTGCATTTCCTCGCATAGTGAGCTGGATGTGGACAATGTAAAACTTTTACTTTAAGAGAGAGTTATTAGATTTTGATCTCGATATAAACAATAGATTGGCACCATAAGAAAATTATATAAGCTTCAAAAGAACTGCACCAGGCTAAACTCTGATTCGTTTGTTAGAACCATGTCAATGAAAACTTGATAAATATTCAAGGCAAAGCATCAAATAATAAATTCCGCAAGTCCAGGATTTCATTCTTATATTGACCCAATTATAGCCGAAACATATTAGATTGGAAGACATGTTATATTAACCCAATTATGCTGGATATATTTTAATGATGCTCATTATGTCCTTTTCACAATGATGTTTTATTTCAAATTCATGTAATCTAATATAGGTAAAGGTTCAAATATTCAGTATTTCTTAATCTTATCACTCTCTCTTTGCCAATTACCAGAGAATAATGTAACTGATTTGACACCTGATGTATTGAGTGTTGATGTATCAGCTTCAGAGAATACATGTCAATAGATGAATCATGTAACTGATTTATCACTCTCTCTTTGCCAATTATTTAAATGATGATTAGGAATACATGTCAATAGATGAATAATTGTATGAGATTTCTATATTCATGTCCATTATATCTAACGGAGGGGATGCCATCTCAGGAACTATCAAAGCTGCAGACATCGAATCCATCCAAAATGAGCTTCTGAATGACGTCTTCTATGACTGCAAGAAGGATCTCGTAGAAATGTTTGTGACCAATGAATCATTTTCTGAGCTGCATGATGTTAAGTTCCCCTAGTTCAAACAAATGAAGTTCCTACTTCCGAAAATTTTAGACTAGGTGCAAAAGGACAAATGCTGATAAGTGTTAGTGCATTGTCTGAACTCGATGGAGTGGATTGGTGGTTGCATTACGAGAACAAATTTTCTAGATTTTGAGGGCGTGGACTTCGAGACTGGATTGAGGAGAGCAAATAGTGAAGGGGACATACAGGTCAAAAAATTAATTCTTGTTGGTGTTATTTCACAAAAAGTATATTATCTATATAGAACAATATTGTATTACAATTATTTTCCCAAAGGAGAACTTGGCATCAACAGCGATGCCCCAAATTTTATGTGCAGTTTTTTCTAAAGAGTAATGCTACAGTTACAACCAAATGCTTACAACCCTCTTACAACCTTCACCCATCATGTCAGCAAATGGGTGAGTGGTTGTAAGAGGGTTGTAAGCATTTGGTAGTAGACTTAGCATTATTGTTTTCTAAAACCGTATAGGATGTTGTTGGAGTGTCTTGATACTTAATTTGATGCAAGTGAAAGTAAAATGACCAAAAATGATATTTGTCTTATAAATCAACATATTTTGAATTCCTGGAAATTCATTATTCTTACGATGAACATAGGTTGTTTCATAAGGGTTTACAAGTTCACAGTTAAGAAATGAATGAAAGTTACCAAAGAAGTCACACTATTGAACTCAAAAAATTTGAATGAAGGCTCTGTTGATATTATTGTTGTTGTTTGGAGTTTTTTCCTGTCGGTCATCCTTTACTTTACTACCCCAGCACGCCACTTCGGGATACAAGCTCAAGTGACTAAGCTTGGCTAAACATATTTAACACTGAAATAATTTCTCTCCAATGTGATGTAGTACAGCCGTACTTCATAAACATAGTTATAACGGGATGCTTAGATGTTCCTATCAAATCTACAGGATGCTCGATGTCATTAATTTGTGTTTTTCTCAACAGGCTAATGCAAATATTTGAAACACAAGTCTTGTATGTGCTTCCTTTGTGAGCCAACTATTGACCATCAGTAAATTAAAAACTGAAAAGCAGCAAGAGAAATTTTCTCTATACAGGAAGAAGAAGAATAAAGGAGATTTTGGAAAAAAATAAAGGTATTAAAGACATCTCTAAAAAAAGTTCTCCTCTTTATTAAAGTTAGAATCTTCATAAGAATGTTGTTGATATATGGATGATATTCATGTTACACTTACACAATACTATAGTGCATAATATGGACACGACTACATGGACTTAAATAATTGCATTGCATCTAAGCATATCTGACACTACAGCACTTGTAGCTTATTGTTGGAACAAAGCTAACATATCCCATACCACATGACAAATTTATTTGCTATGTGATAAAGACTTTCTATTCCAGGTTAGACCCACTACATGTAACATCCTATTGGTTAGTAAAAAGCTCTTTGCATATATATACTTAGCAGACTCAGCTCTTTAATAGTTTGATACAATTAGTTGGTTTCTTCTTTAGTCATCCTTTTTTGTAGCTGTGCAATTCATGAATTAATTTTCCTCTATTAACGTTATTTCTTCATGAATGTGCTTGTTATTCCCTCTATTAATATTATTTTTTTATGAATTGCACAACTACATTCATGATTTTTTTCCCTTTAACATTTTTTATTCGGTATATGCCCTGAATAATAACAGGGAAAGGTTTGCACCTAACAGAGGGGGTGGGTTTCGTGGTGATGGAATGAGTGGTCGTGGCAATTATGGACGTGAGAGTGTTATGGAAGAGGAGATTACAAAACATAGCAGAGCTTGGAATCCAGTCTAGTATCTTCATTTTTATGGGCTTGGTGGTGGAGTTTCTGAGAAAGTGACAACAACAGCAGTAGCAACAACAACATCGATAGCAACAACAACATTGGTAGCAACAGCAGTAGTAATAACACCAACAATAGCAGGAGCGGAAATCAGAATTATGTATTTGTATTTGTATTTGTATTTATATTTGTATTATATTGCAATCAATATATTTTTATTTATAAATTTTATTTTTTTCTTAAAAATGGAAACATAATCAACAACATTTCTAAACTGTTGTAAGATAACATTATGACAACTTGTTTTAAATATTGTAAAATTTATTTAGAATACTTTTAAACCATTGTTGATGTTATAATTACAACATACAAATATATACTACAACATTTGGCAAACGTGATTGAATAAAATATACAACATTTGCTAAAGTTGTATAAACTATTTTTACAATGTTTGTATACTGTTGTAGAAAATCCATGTACAATGTTTACTAAACGTGGTATATATTATTTTTACCACAGTTGTAGAACGTAACACTTGTAATATGTTTTTGAAAGTATTATTTATAATACTTGCCAAATGTTGTAGACAGATTTTTGTCAGATTTTATAAATTTCAACAATATTTTTAAATTGATGCGGTAAGAACTTCTACAATATTTTTACAACTTTCAAACAAATATTGTAGAAGATACCACCTCTTTTACAACCTTGGATATAACAACCTTCTATTAAACATTGTAAAAGATATTTTACAACGTTTTTGCAATATTGTAAAAGGGAGTTTTTCTTGTAGTACTCCTAGGCTCCTTCGTAGGTAGCTATGCCTCCGAAATGGATCGCCGGAGAGCCTCAAAGTGACTGAACTATGTGTCCAAATTTTTGTAAGATTTTTGGAGGATTGAGGAGGGAAGTTTTAAGAATAGTAGTGCCTAAATTATAGGTAGTGGAGTGAGTGGAAATGAATTATTAACCACCAACAACTACACATACACCCAATTCTGTCCACCCTCCTTATAGCTGCTGTTCATAGCAGGTTGTGATCTATTTTAAGGCCCTAAGACCTTCATTTAGATGTTGGCTAAACCCCACTTGGGTTGTGATCTATTTTAAGGCCCTAAGACCTTCATTTAGATGTTGGCTAAACCCCACTTGAGTTTGGTTAGGTTTGGAAGTCATTTGGTTAACTTATTTGGACTAGAACCCAACCTATACACCATCTAAACACACATGGACTGATGTAAAAATATGTTGCTGTCCTATTGGGTTTAAACACCCTAGAGTGAGCCTAAGACATTTGGGTTAGGTTTGTGTAGGTCATCTACAAGTTTGGTTTTAGTCGGAGTTCGATCGGACACTTAATTTGGGTCGAAACGACAATTAGATTAATTTTCTATTTTATTTTATCTAAAAATGTCTCTAAACTTTATGGATGTTTAGATAGTCTGTAGGTGCCCAATTTTGTTGGACACAAGCTACACAAGTGTTCTAGGATTAGCCTAGATTTAAAATGGTCATATGGGTCGAAGGGTTCGGGTCTATATTTTGTCTCCAATTTTGATAGGAACGGACACAAATATTTGGTCAAATATTAATATACGATTTTATGTATGTATGTTATACTATTAAAATAAAACACAAGATGACGTGTTTGAGTGGGACATGAGTGGTATGAATGTATAGGGGCTCGACTAGGTCATGTATGCAAATTTTGTTGGAAAAAAACTAGCTAGTGTTGTGCTACCTATAACAAAGCTACGAGAAAGGTTATATAAGTCAATTAATAAAATAGTACATATTAATAATTAATTGTTATTTCTAATAAATAATTAAAAACTCTAATACTAAAATATATTATTTTTAGGGGGTTTACAATCTACCACCTTAGAAAATTTCATCTTCGAAATTAAACTAAAGCACGATATAAAGGATAAGGGAATTAATCTTAGAAGAGGTCTACTGCAACTAGTCATATCAAATTCCTCCAAGGATAAGGAGTTATCAATGGAATCCTAGTTGATGTCACGATCTAAGGGCTATGGTACGCTTAGTTCGTCTCACTATCCATCTTATGGAAATTAAGTTGGCAGTGAAAACTCTAGTCATAATCCTATTTGCAAGATTCATGGGAAGGTCTAATTCGAATGGGAGATACAAGAATATTAGATACTTAAGATGGTAGTCACAGACTTTCAAAGAAAATCTTGGTGCTATCATGATGCCAATGGTCAAAAGTTCTAAGTTATTACCTATTCCTCCTATATTGATCATGCCTTCAATGGGAAATACTTGGTCAAACATATATAGGGCGAGGTTGTATGTAGAGTGTCGGTCGACGCATGGCATGGATGACGAGGAGACAAGATCGAAAAAATCATGAAAATAGGAGTTTAGCCTATATAAGCGAAAATACTGCTACGTGCAAAGAGTACTTTCACATGATTGGATTCCAAAAGTACAGCACAATTAGGATAGGGATATGAGCTTCTCAATCACGTAATCAGTTGATTTGTATTTACCAAATCACAGAACTGCAATTGCGGTCATAAGATTGGTAATAACCAACTGAAAGGATAGTGATACGATCGATAACGAAAGGACAACTTCTGATTACTAAATAATCTTGGGTTCCAAACTACCAAACATACTAAAGAAATTGCACACCAGCTCGTATTATGGCATAACATATCTATCTTGGTTTTCTAGGGTAACATTGGATTCCTAAGGATGCGACTAGCAAACTCAAGCCAAAATCTAACTTATCTGATCTTAAAATTCATATATCTTATCACCTCTTCTACTTGTTTGCTTAGTTCTATGACCTAGTTTACTCAAATGTAACTTCAATAATACTGAAAATATAATCGACTATGGTCTTTTAACCGTCCTCGATTCTTAAAATTTAATCATAGCATTCAACTTCATTTTAAATTTTTTTATCGTCTAATTGGTATCCTCTATTTCCTCATTCTTGTTTTTCATCCTTCTTTTGAGTCCTAAACTTTATGGTTGAGTTACAGTCACACTACTTACTTAAACCATACACCCTACATAATCCTCGTTACATCATCAAGATGATTCTCGTATCGTTACTAGCCCTTCTAATAATTTTATCCTTCCTACTATTCCATTATTCAATATAAACATAGTACTACTCATACAATTATTTCTCTGTATAACCATTGCATGCACATTAATCCAACAATTATTATAATTACAATTCCTCTGGGATTCTTAGCTAACCTGCATCGATGAATGGTTTACTAGTCTACTTAAGCTATGATTTTTTTAACTCTACTTTTAAGTCCTAGATTATGGCTAACCACCGGAAATAGGAAATCACAATTGGTACACTAACTCAATATATCCTTAAACCACTATAATCTTATAAGTAATATCAAATATCCTTAATAACATGACTAGTAATCTACTCTTTCTAGCTACAAGAGACTTTATAGGTACGCCATCTATCTAGTAAGTAAAGGTCGAGGTTGAGTGAATACCCCAGACATAACATAAACCTATTGGTAAATCTTCAAATCCTAGTTTTCTTTTTATAGGTCATTAAAATACTAGCCACCACATATAAAGATGCATGTCTTGATATAATGCAATCTATACATTATGTCCAAGGTTCTTCTGCCATATTGACTCTCTTTCTCTCTGACTGTCCCCTTCTAATATAATATATTGTTTATATCCGTTCCACCAAATATCTATCTCATTAGTAAATCTCAACTAAGCTATTATCCTATCTCAATTCTTATTTCCTGTCATAAGTACACTATCCAAACTATATATCCTTCCAGTAAAATTTTCTCAACACTCAATGCAATGATAGAATTCACTACATGCTTGTCTAATCATCAATACGTCTCTCATCAAATCATTATTTCCTTAGATCATATCTTCTAAAAATCTTTCGTAAAGGTGGTCCTATTTTCATTTAGGGAGCTACGACTAATCCCAAAGTCCAATAGTACAATCTCTCAATTCATATCTCTAGTGCTTTCGGCCATCAAGATAAATTCTATCTTATTCTCCTAACAAATCTTCATAAATATGCAAAACTTCTAATTCAACTCTACCTGCCTAAGTAAATAATAGGAATGTATTTATCGATAAAAGGGAATTTCCCTCGTATAACTAAACCCCATATGTAAAGTTCAACTACCATTATGTTCTAACCGATCTTTCTATTAAGGGTATCTATCTTAACCATTCCTAACATAGATAATCACCAAACTCAAAAATATTTTATTAGCATGCTCTATCCTATAACAAAGCATAATCGAAGAAAATTCCACCGAGCACTAGTGTTCGTTCCTTTCGAAGTAAAGTAAAACGAGAATCAATCACAAAGAGTTCAAGAAGGTAAGATTGGATACAAACACGAAGTCCATGGGTGATAGTTAATTCAAGGGATGTTTCAATAGCAATTGTGGATTGAGATCCTAATATATTTATTCTGATGCAGGCTCGTTCGGTACAGTAATATAACCAAATGATTTGACCTTGACCTGCATGGGCCACCACAGCCTCAACTTCATATAACCCAACAGCAAATGGGTTGGCCGAGGCTTTCAACAAAACAATTACCAAACTCCTCAAGAAATTCATGTCTTATAACAAGGGTAACTCGAACGATAAGCTCAGGGAGTGCCTATGGGCTTATCGAACTACGGTCCAAACGTCCACTGGCAGTATGCCATTTTCTCTAGTATAGGAAAGCGAAGTTGTGCTCCCTCTAGAACTCCAAATCCCTCTCTATGAGTGGCTCTTAGTAGTCATATGACTACTGAAGATAACCACCGTCCATGACTACAAGAATTGGAAGCATTGGACGAGAAACGCCTCCTAGCTCAACAACATATTGAGCTATACCAGGCACGAATCTTGGGAGCTTTCAACAAGAAGGTCAAAGAAAGGTCATTTTGGGTCGGCAAGCTCATCTTATAAGTCTGAAGAACAATGATAATGACCCACAAGACACCCGAAAAGTTTCAACCTAAACGAGAAGGGCCCTTTGTTGTGGAAATCGTCTATTCTAGCGATGCATACCGGCTAGCGAAACCCAATAGGGACTTACTCATGATGCGTATCATTGGCAAGTTCCTCAAGAAATACTACATTTAACCAGAGATGGGAGTGAGAGTGTCCCTAAGTGTAACATTCAGTCCTACATTTATCCCTATTATATTTTTATTTGATTGTCTACCACGTCCATACTACCTCTGATTATACATTCTTATCTCTCGACTTCTTTTTCGACACGTCCATATTACCTTTGTTGACAAAATCGTCATTCTAAACTTATCATTCGCATCTAGTCCTAGACGGATTTGTGTTGATAAGTCCACAAAAAAGATTCTCCAAAGAACAAACATGTCCATATTATCTTTGAGTTGTTCTTACATTCCTTATCATGTTCTTTTAAACCTCTGAGTAAGTTACCTATCTAGAATCACATGTTTGACATGTCCAAATTACCTCTGAACAAATATTCTTTTCCTCTAGTTATCATAACCTCTATTCACCATTCCTACCAAATGCTAAGTGTCACCTTTATTTCCTCCAGGAAGGTAACAAATGCCAATGTCACAGACACAACACGAAGTGCAATAACAAAAAAATGAGACAAGCAAAAAATAGTCTTTATTTATCACCCCGAGAACGGAGGCTACAAAAAGGGAGAAAGTAAAATCCCAAAAAGAAAAGAAGAAGATCACTGCTTAGTGATGTCAGTGCACAGCTCCTTTATACGCTGCTTCAGAAACTCCATCTTTTTCTGGACCATGACCTGAGCTTGACGTTCAAACGATGAATACTTTGATGAGAAGGAAAACGAACAGTTTCCTACTCAGGATTGAACCAAACTAACTATTCTTATCCAGAGGAAGATCTTGCTGATGTCATCTTATACGTGCACCCTGCTTCTGTTCAAATAATTTTTAACTTTATTCAAAAAGTTAAAAAACTTTGAAGGGGCTCATGTAGAAGCATGGATCATGCGCTTCAGAAAGAAGAGTGACCCCGCGCCTCACTTAGGCACCAACTAGGCGTTGAGCTCCTATGCCTCATCAAAACAGCATGATGATCACGCCTTACCTAGGCGTCATGTCACCTACATCCTCGAGCCTTGGGCAGAATGACTCAACCTCTGTGCAAAAGGTGCCCAAGACATAGAGACCAAAGTCATGATTTCTTAGGCCACTCACGCCTCGCTAAGGGCGCACCCCTCCTCCTACTCGCACCTCACTTATACAGGTGCACCTAATCCCTTGCAACCCCAGCTACACCTTTCAGTTGCTCTCTCCGAGGCTGCATTTAATGAGCTTAAGCTCCTCTCGATACTTCGACTCGAAGCTTCGATTCACATACAAAGAATAAACACAAAAGTCGAAGTTCACTCTCCTTGGAAACAGTGTAGACATGCACGTATCACTTGATTAATTCAGGTGTGTGCTGCCTGATCAAACTCAGGTGTGTGCCACCCTGAGTCTCTCCCAAGCGCGTGTGCTTCTAACCCCGTGCCTATAGTTCTCTCCTAATATGAATAACACGCCACCTAGGACATTGATTCCTAGGCACGGGTGTCTCGTTGGCTATAGTGGAACTAAGCACGAGCCACGTGTCGGAGACCTAGTCATGCTAGAGAACGAGTTTGGAGCAACTCGATATCTTCTCCAATAGCAAATCCAAATAATCTACTACGTGGTAATCAGCCATAATCCCACACTAGTGAAATGCGTGTGCGGTTGCAATTGACCCCTATTTTGGAGCGCCACGTGGCAGTCAAAGACCCACACGCCTATCTGTTCATAGGCACGTGTACCACTCTATTCAAACCCTCCAGTTTCCCCTATTTCTTCAAGTGTTCCTGAGCATTCCATAGAAAGTTCTTGCTGCTTTCCCTTAGCCAGTGAAGCTAGACCCGGTAGTTCTCTCTCATTGTCAGATCGTCAACAGAGTAAATAATTAACCCTCCATCATCATAACCCATATCAAAAACATCGTGTGATTGGAAGATTCCTGTTCAGGAGTTCCCTCTTGCATTCTCATTTACAATCCTCGAAGCTCTCTTCCAAAGGACCACGAAGCGATGACAAACTCTATGTTTTCTTGATTGACTTAACCTGATCGTGATTGATTGACTTGGACTTAACTTCAGTATAACTTGACCTGACTTGTGACATTCTATAGATGGAGAGTATCTTTTATTGTACTATAATCTATAGGATTTTACTTGACCTTTGTATTCCTTTAGGAGAGGAGGTTGACTTTAGGATTGGCTACTTGACCATTCTCGATTGGGAGTATCTTGTATTATATTACAATTGAGACATACTATAGAGTGGGAGTATCTTTAATTGTACTACAGTCTACAAAATTTATTTAATTGATTGTTAGCCAAGGCTATACTGCTTTATGACATGTCGCTTCTTAGATGTCTTTCTTGTATTGTTATTATTTTCCATACATGTTATATACTGTCATAGTAGGCATGTTTATATGTATTTTGCTAGTCCCCTGAGGACCTGGTGATCTCTCCAGGTTTTAGATGAAGTTGTCAAGTTATAATACATTGATGGATGATGGTTGCTTCGCCAAGATTTTATGTATATAGTTGTTGTTACAATCATTCTCTTACTTATTTATATTTTGTTAAATATTTGATTCTTGCTATTATTATAGCCTAGTCTTTTACAAGCTTCATTTTTCTTCTAGCTTGTTCATGATAAATATATTATTGGGGGTATACTCTAATATATTTACCTATTCTAGAATCAGTGTATTAGAGTCTGATTAACCTTAGTGCACTTGATTCGTCATTTTTATCATTATCATGTGTATTGAGATATATATTAGTCAATTTGATATATTAATTTAGAAAACCAATATAGCTTATACGTACTCGAGCTGGGTTGGGGTCCTCTCGATACGTAGCTAGCATATATACGATCTCCTAGTCCTACTTATTTTAGGACTGGGGCATTACATGCATCCTTCTTGATATCATTTGCGCTTAACTTATAAGTTTCATTTCGTCGTGAAGTATAATGGGCTCACAAACCAGCGACGAGAACCCGCGGTTACTTTGCAGAATGCGATAGTGACTCACGTCGACTTGACCCTGCTACCGATTGGAGGTTCATCTAACCAATTAGGCAATCCAGCAGCTTCACACCCACCGAAGTTCAGGAGAGAGGATATCCCTCAAATTCCATCACTGCCATTGATGCCCCGATGATGTTTCCCCAACTTGGACAAGCAATGGATCCATTGCGGTTGTTCCAGAACTTCTACGTAATGATGTAAGCGCAGCAGCATATCCAGTTGGAGACTCAGCAGAGGTAGACGAGGGCATGGAGGATCGTATCGTAGCATCATTAGAGAGGGCGACTCTACCCATTCGACAGCCATCGACGGGGACAATTGCTATTTTTTTATAGTTGAAACCAACACAATTATCACGCAACGAGGATCCCACAGAGGTTCACGAGTGGCTCACCAATATCCAACATCAGCTGGGGCAGCAAAGATACCAAAGGAGCGTTGGATGGTTGCCGTCATGATGCAACTGACTGTTAATGTGCACCATTGGTGGCTTACGAAAGAAAGAAGGCTTGGCCCGGATAATATCACTTGGGAGGAGTTCTCCAAACTTTACCAAGAGATGTATATCCCTGCCATCTTTAAAGTAGAGCTTTGAAAGCAATTTTTACATCTCATACAAGGCAGCATGACTGTGGAAGAATACAATGTCGAGTTTCTATGACTTTGTCATTTTGCACCCACACTGATCAAGATGGAGGAAGAAAAGGCAGAGAAATTCTATGAAGGCCTGAGTTATAGACTACAAGATCTTATTGGAGCCGTAGCACCTACCACTTATTCTAGAGTTCTTACCATGGCACGACGTCTAGAGCGAGTTCACCGGAGGGAGTTAGGCATGAAGAGGCCACTTGTACCAGTCAGAGCCTAACAAGGAGTTCCGACAAAGAAGCCCATGACGAACTTATATCAGAAGTCCGCCCAGACACCAGCAACAGCACTACCTGATTGCCACCACTACGACAAGAAGGGACACATCACGAGGGATTGAAAATGCAGATTGGGTTATGCTTACTCTGTGGTTCGAATCAGTATCCAATACGGGACTGCCCAAAGAGCCGGAGGGACGCACCAGGACCAACACCGCAGCTACCGAGGCCAGCACTACATGCACCTATAGCACCACAGGTAGGAACGGGAGGCATACGACCAACAGTACCTGGAGGTTTTCAGCATAAGCCACCTCTGCCACCTTAGACGACCGTATTCTAAGAGGCTTAGCAACAACAGAGAGCACCATCACGTGGTCGGGGATAGGCCTTTGCCATGACCGTAGAAGAGGAGCAGACTGCAAGCGAGGTTATAGCAGTTACCATATTGGTAGCTTCATTAACTGCTAATAGCATTGTTTGATTCAGAAGCATCACATTGTTTTATTTCTGCTAGCTTTGTATCCACATATAGAGTAGAACCTCACCTCTACTTAGGGTCATAAAGATTCTGACAGGAGGTGGTATTATTCTGGTCAGCGATACTTATAGATCTTGTTCGGTAGTTATTTTGTGGGAGAGAGATGTGAGCCCAATTCTTGATCTTTTTTATGCCGGATTATGACGTTATACTTGGTATGGACTGGATGAGATAGTACCATGTTATATTGGATTGTCGGCTTGGACGAGTTATCTTTAGGCCACCTGGGCAACCAGAGTTTGAGTTCCTTCGTGGAGCTAGAGAGTAGGGTATCATTCCTGCACTTAAAACACACATAGCTGAAGGCGAGGTTGAGTATCCGGGGATCATAGCAGACTTTATGGACGTATTTCCCGATGACTTACCAGGTTTGCCACTTGTTCGGAAAGTAGAGTTCACCATCGACTTGATGCCTGGGGTGGAGCCTATCACGTCAATTGTGTACAGGCTAGCGACGAAGGAGTTAGAAGAGCTGAAGAAGCAAGTTGATGAACTCTAAGAGAAGGGATTTATTAGAGCTAGTATATCGCTGTCACGAACCGCTACCCAAATTGTTGGGCCGGGCCGAGCCATGTCCAGCCTACTCTTGTGTTATAGCATAGTAAGCTATACTAAAAAATAGATAGTAAAGGATCTAAGTTGCTAACAGTCCTAATATCACATTTTAAGAGTTCATCATAACACAGCATTTATAAGCGAAAGCAAACAAGTTTTAGTTATTACATTTCCCAAAGTATTAAACTAGAGACAAAGTCCAGTGACAAAAGATAGAGTCTAAACAATCCAACACACTAAGCCAAAGGGAATATAAAGCAAGACTACTAAGCGAGGTTCCCTGCAGGGACTTCCTCGGGAGCAATGACCTGGTCCTCTGCAGTAGACCCATAGTAAGGATCACAGAGCATCTCTTCCTCAGAAAGTATGCCTGGAATATTTTTCTGTCAGGAAGAGAGCAAGTACTGGTTCTACAAACTAAATATAATGAGCATGGAATGAAAAGAGATGTGATAAATAAGAAACATGTCATATCATAGTCTATTATATGGTAAATACATTTGTCATGGCAAAATATGTATCTATAATGTTTGAAACTCTAGCAGGTATGTGATCGGTCAATAAGTATAAAATGTACCGGTGTACAAGTCTACATGTAATAAAATGTACATACGTACAAGTCTATAAGCATAGGTGTACGTACGTACAGATATGCGGGATAAAGGCCTACGGCAAGGGTGCATAAGATGCAACCGAGCTCGCTACATGTAATGAGTCTGATCACGTACTCAACTAGCAGTTTCCCCATCCCCAAGTTATAAACATGTGAAAGATACTAAGAGCAGTTTAAAAACATGTCAAGCAAATGGAATGTATATAGAAACATGTGAGATATAATTTCAGTTATAAATAGCTAATTAACCATATTCATACGCAGTTCATTATCATATGCAGTAAGTAAATTTTATAGTTTATACTTGCCTCGAGCAAGGCAAGGAAATGGGAATGCAGAGGAAGAAGCCTGGTGTCCTGTCACTGTCAAAAAGGTATACGATCTCAGTTTCATATTCTATGCTCAAAGACTCTAAGCTACTAACTCTAACATTAGTGGTACGACATGACTTCTAACTAGGAATTCTAGCTAAGTTATGACTTAGCATAGTAGACCAAATTGGGTGACACTAAACCTATAACAACACTTTAGAGTCCTCTAATCCTTAATACTAAGTTGGTTGGCAAAACTACGACACTTAAACACCCAAAAATAGGAATTAACACACAAAGCATAATTGATCAATAAAAATCAGACTGTCCACTGTGTTCCAATAATTATTTAGGTAGTTATAAAGCTCCAAGAAATATAAAATAAAATACCAAAATTATCTGTTAATTATAATAATTTATTATAATTTTTTTGGAATTTCTAAACTGTTGTGGATATTTATTAAAAATCAGAATACATAAGTATCTTAAAAGTAGGTTCTGAATACCTATTTTTTCTACAATGATAAATATGTAAATTAAATTCTAAAAAAATTAAATTAGCTCAATTAACTTAGTATTTAATTCTGATTTTTTTTCCTGAATTTTTGCAGTACTTAAAGACTGTTTAAAATTGAAATATAGCAAGATAGAGTTTCTAAAATAATTAATTAATTATGTATTGTATTTGTCAACATATACGAAATTGAACTGAAGTCCAAATATGGGACCCAAGGCCATGAATCAAGTCTATATGACTTGTACAGACCTTAAAAGTGTTTTGGCTCACTTGAGTCCACGCAACCCTTGCTAAGTTTGGGCTCAAAATGGTTGTATTGAACGAAATATGTAAAAATACGAAGTTAAATACGCAAGTAAAATATCAACAACAATAACAACAACAACAACAACAAAATATATATATATATATATATATATATATATATATATATATATATATATATAGGCCTAAGCCAATACAGCCTGGTTATCAAAATATATGTATATTTAAAAAAAAATATAATCTCAATAGCTCCAACCCAATCAAAACCTTAGGCCAATCAATCTAACCTTAAATCTTACTCTTAAGCTCATTAGCTCAAAAATTACTAGCATTAAACTTATACATATTAATTGGGATAAAACAAATGTCACAGCACATAAATGCGTTAACCGCACACATGGGCGAGGGGTCTGCTCTCCTCAAATCCCTAATTAAAAATTAACCACCAAAAATAATAGCAATCAAAATCAACAAAACCATTAAATAATCAAAGAAGAGACATGCTCATATTCTCACCACTGACTCACAACTAAACGCCAAATAAGATTGGGCATCTCTGCTGCCATCTAAATCACTTCTTTTTAATGAAAAAGAGAATAAAAGGGGTTCAAAATTCTCAATCTACTAAATATAAGTATGGATGCTACTAGGACTCAACCATTCATTCTTTCATTCAACCCAAACTTCCCAAATGGATGAAAGGGAAAGGAAGGAAGGCTCACAGTGAGCGGCGAGTTTGGGGGCGACGCCGGGGGTTGCAGCGTGTCTCGCCAAGAGGCAGCGATCCAAGTCGCCGGCCAGGGCGGTGCCAGGTCTGCAGAGTGGTGGAGATAGGCGGAGGGTGCGCGGCGGTCTGAGCGGAGGAGGTCCGCGCGGAGGGACGGCAGACGCTGGAGCTAGGGCACGACGCTGAACAACAGGCCGGTGGCGGAGGCAAGTTGGGTATGGGTCTCTCTCCCTCTCTGATGGTTTTGATAGGCGTGGCGGTGGTTGTGAAGTGTGGTGTTGTTCGAGGCGGTGGGCGGCTCGACATAGGGGCGGTAGATATGGTGAATGGTGGTGGCGTGGGCGAAGATTTAGGGGTGTTGTCGGGCGACTTTGGGTGTCTTTTGGGGAGGTCATGGTGGCGGGGATTGGCTCGGGTGGTGATGGCAGTGATGGTGGTGGTCTTGGTAGATTTGGGGTTCCCGTGGTGGCCGACGGGTGTGGCCAGATGGTGCTGGTGGTAATGGTAGACGGCGGTGATGGGATGGTTGTGCAGGTGGTGGTTTTGTTGCAGGTGTGGCCATAGTTGGCTGGAGGATGGTTGTTGTTTGGTGTGATGGTCAGAAATGGTGTCCTTGCTGGATAAGATGACGATGGTAGCGGTGGTCGCTAGTTGTTACTAGGGAGGCCGGAGTTGCCGATGGGAGGTTGGGAAGGTGTCGAGGTTCGGGTCAGG
Source organism: Iris pallida (assembly GCA_029216955.1). NCBI lineage: Eukaryota > Viridiplantae > Streptophyta > Magnoliopsida > Asparagales > Iridaceae > Iris > Iris pallida. The sequence continues at coordinate 16,222,729 of JANAVB010023995.1, forward strand.
ACATGGCAGTAGAGTGGCGGCTGATTGTAGGTGTTGGAATTCTAGGGTTTAGGGATGTGTGTAAAGTGTTGGAAATGGTGCCCATTTATAGGGTAGTGTGGAAAAACCATAAGGGCAATTATTTAAATGTAATAGAATTAGGGAATAGTAAAAAATGCTAACCGTTAACACTAATCGCTAACTGCTAACATTTTCTATTAATTTAATTAGTTCATTAATAAAAATCCAGCTAATTACAATTTAGCTAAGATTTTTAATTACTTAAAAAATATAATTTATTCACTAATTTTATATATTTTTTTTATTTTTTTTTCACTAATTTTATATATATATATATATATATATATATATATATATATATATATATATATATATATATATATATATATATAAACAACATTTAAATTAGTAAATAAATATATTTTTGAAATTGTAATTCGATAAACATTTTCTTTATGTAAAACTATATTTATAACTTATTGATTTAAGGAAATGGACAGAAAAATTCCAATAGGATAAAATAACAAAAAAAAGTAGTTTTTACTAAACCAATGACCAACAAGCACCGATGGCAATTACGGTCGAAATATTTTCCAATATTAGAGTTGCACGATTTTCAAAGATTCATAAAAATTTAGAGTTTTGGAATAATACAAAATTTCAAAAATCCAAGAAATTGATTAACGGAGGTTACAAATCTACCCTCCTAAAAGAAATTTCGTCCTCAAAATTTAAGGTTGGGAGAGGGATCAAAACACAATAGAAGGTTTAGTCGATAACTTAGGCACGACTAGTGATTTTGGCATAATAAAATCGTAATATGATCAATATCGTTTAGACACGATTTAGGAATAAATATATATCATTTTAGGCACGATCTTAGTCATGGCTAGCAGAATTAAATAGAGAATTCGATATTCAAGTACCGAACAGTCAGTAGAGTTTAGGCTTGATGAAAATCAGGCTCAAGTTGCACAGACACGATTAAGATGAAAACTTAGTTATGCCTAAGGATACAATTTGGGCACGATCAAGTTGAAGTTAAGGTCTTATAGGCACGATCAAAAATTTAATGAGTATGATTATTTAAGTCATGAAATATGATCTGAGTTCGGACGTGATTTAAAATTTGGAAGTGATCTAAGTTCATTTGGCACGATCTAGAATGCGACTACGAAAATCGAAACTTGGGCATGTTTTAGGAATTGAACCTAAGCACGAGCATTTACAGAATCAAATTTCGGCAAGAATAGAAAATTATTTTAGGCACAATTTAGAAATAAATTCAAGTTATTTAAGCGCAAAGTCGCGACTAGAAAAATCAAAATTGTTCAGTTATGATCAAGTTTAAAATTCTGATTTAGAATGACCAATATGATCTAGGCTCGATAAGATTAGATTCAAGGTTATATAGGCACGTTCAAATACGAAGACGACACGATTGGGTATCGTTAGGAATAAATGAAACATTTGGCACGATCAGTGACTAAGGATCGTAATCACTTGGTCATGAACAAAATCAATGCTTAAGAATTTTGGATGACTACAATCACTTGGGTACGATTTAGAATAGAGCGACAAAATTTTAAAGCCTAGTCATGATTTGGAATGAAACCTGAGCACGAGTGACTAGAGAATCAAGATTTAGGTACGATAGAAAATTTATTTCGACGTAAACGTGATTTAGAGATCAAAGGTTTTAATCACGATTTGTGGGTTAAGCTTATCATGATCATGAAAATCAAAGTCGTGTAGTCATGCCAAGTCATCTAGGTACGACTAATCATGAGAGTTTCGGATATAATTAGTAAATCAAATCATGGTCTGAAAAGAGTTTAGGCACAACCAAATATGAAACTTCGGTATGATCAAGGATAGTCTGAAGCTTAATCATGGTTGGAATAGAACTTAGTCATTATCGAGAATAAATCGGAGTTTTACGCACGAGTGATATTAGTATCAAAGTTTAATCACGATCAAAATTAAAATATTGACACGATGAAGAATAGGGTTAATCAATTCCTGATAAAAATGGGATTTATGTTCGATAAGAACGAAATGGAAGTTTTTGACCACGAGCAACAAAATGATGAAAATCCAGGTTACGATTGAAATTTACGTCACTTGAATACAGTCAAGGATCGAGAATCTTGGCATGATAAGGAAGACGACCAAAATCGATTGGTTAGGCCGAAAGGGATCATAAATTATACGATACTGAAATTTAAGAATTGATTTAGTGATAGGGAAATGCATGATATAAATTGCAGAAGGAAGTTAAGGTAATCATCTCACTCTACTTTGACTACTGTCAGATTATCTGGTCATAAATTTCTAATTTGTCTTTATCTATCCTTTTTCGAGCTAGATGATTACGTACTTCCTCGGCCTTTCCAAGGTAAAGAGAGATGAGAATTCAAAGATTTCAAGGTGTAACTGACAGAAGTAGATACAAGATAGTTGATCGATGTAATTAGGACAGAGTAAATTAAGATGAAAAAATAATAGTAAGACAAGGAAACAATGGTATGACAAAGAAATAATGATATAAATTTGTTCTTGCTCAATTGGTCATAAAGAAGTGAACCAATTTAAGATATGATCTGATAATCATGCACGTCTCCCTGAAATCATGTTGCCAAAATTTTTGTCCCGCCAGTAAGCATAGCTGCAATAAACGATAGAGTCCATAACTAAGGTATATACTCTATAATCATGTCATCTAGAATTCTCACCACGCCAACCGGAATGACTGCAAAAAAAAATCTAAATTACATAATTAAGGTAGTATATCCAAAATCAGGCTCTATATCCTTGTCATGCTAGCTAGTATGACTGCGATAAATTCTAGACTCCATAATTGAAGCAAATATTTACCTTTCTCACTGTCCTCATCAAATATGTTATCAGAATATACCTTAATTTAATCCATAAATTTTATCTAGATACAAAATCAAATTCAACAATGAACATTAAGATTCAAAATTCAACAACGAATCAAGGATAAGTAAATGGAAACAAGTGGAAACAAATTTTGATGTAGGATTTAGAGTGAGATTATCAGAGGACGTTCTAAAGGTACTATCTTGGTCAAAATTCAAAATTTCCTGAATTTCAAGCAAGAGGCTAAATATATAGTTAACGGTCCTATGCTATGATGAGTTTCTATTATGTTGCAATCCTAGCAATCCTCTAGGTGTTCTAAATGTTGCCCCTAATATCATCAAGTTGTCCTAAGATACTAATTACAGGCATGCTTGGCACAATAACGTAACCAAAAAATTTAAGTCGGACCTGCATGGGCTACCACTAAAAACATGTCACGATCCGCTACCGAAATTGTTGGGCCAGGCCGAGGCATGCCCAGCCTACGCTTGTGTTATAGCATAGTAAGTTGTACTAAGAAATAGTTAGTAAAGGATCTAAGTTGCTAACAGTCATAATATCACATTTTAAGAGTTTATCACAACACATCGTCTATAAGCGAAAGCAAACAAGTTTTAGTTATTACATTTTCCAAAGTATTAAACTAGAGATAAAAGATAGAGTCTAAACATTCCAACACGCAAAGCCAAAGGGAATCTAAAGCAAGACTACTAAGCGAGGTTCCCTGCGGAGACTTCCTCGGGAGGAATGACCTGGTCCTTTGCAGTAGACCCATAGTAAGGATCACAAAGCATCTCTTCTTTAGAAAGTATGCCTGCAACCTTTTCCTATCAGGAAGTAAGCAAGTACTGGTTCTACAAAATAAATATACTGAGCATGGAATGAAAAGAGATGTGATAAATAAGAAACATGTCATATCATAGTCTATCATATGGTAAATACATTTGTCATGGCGACATATGTATTTATAATAGTAGAAACTCTAGCAGGTACGTGATCGGTCAATAGGTATAAAATGTACTGGTGTACAAGTCTACATGTGATAAAATATACATACGTACAAGTCTACAAGCATAGGTGTACGTACATATAGATATACGGGATAAAGACCTACGGTAAGGGTGCATGAGATGCAACCGAGCTCGCTACATGTAATGAGTCTGATCACGTACTCAACTAGCAGTTTCCCCATCCCCAAGTTATAAACATGTGAAAGATACTAAGAGTTGTTTAAAAATGTGGGAAGCATATATAATGTATATAGAAACATGTGAGATGTGATTTCATTTATAAATAGCTAATTAACCATATTCATACGCAGTTCATTATCATATGCAGTAAGTAAAGTTTGTAGTTTGTACTTGCCGCGAGCAAGTCAAGGAAATGGGAATGCAGAGGAAGAAGCCTGGTGTCCTGTCACTGTCAAAAAGGTATACGATCTCAGTTTCCTATTCTATGCTCAAAGACTCTAAGCTACTAACTCTAACACTAGTGGTACGACACGACTTCTAACTAGGAATTCTAGCTAAGTTATGACTTAGCATAGCAGACCAAATTGGGTGACACTAAACCTATAACACCACTTTAGAGTCCTCTAAGCCTTAATACTAAGTTGGTTGGCAAAACTATGACACTTAAACACCCAAAAACAGGAATTACCACACAAAGCATAATTGATCAATAAAAATCAGACTGACCACTGTGTTCCAGTAATTATTTAGGTACCTATAAAGCTCCAAGAAATATGAAAGAAAATCCTAAAATAATCCTTGTTAATTATAATAATTTATTATAATTTTTCTAGAATTTCTAAACTGCTTTGGATATTTACTAAAAATTAGATTACGTAAGTATCTGAAAAGTAGGTTCTGAATACCTATTTGTCTACAGTGATAAATATGTAAAATAAATTCTGAAAAAATTATATTAAATTAGGTAAATTAACTTAGTATTTAATTCCGATTTTTTCCTGAATTTTTACAGTACTTAATGACTGTTTAAAAATTCAAATACAGCACGATACAGTTTATGAAATAATTAATTAATTATTTAATGAATTTGTCCACGTATACGAAATTGAACCGAAGTCCAAATACGGGACCCAAGGCTTTAAATCAAGTCTACATGACTTGTACAGACCTTGAATGTGTTTTGGCTCACTTTAGTCCATACAACCCATGCTAAGTTTGGGCTCAAAATGGTCGTATCGAACGAAATGCGTAAAAATGCGAAGTTAAATACGCAAGTAAAATATCAACAACAACAACAATAATATAATAATAATAATAAGAAGAATATAAAATATCTCTAACTTGTATAAGAACAAAATATATATATATATATATATATATATATATATATATATATATATATATATATATATATATATATATATATATATATAACTTGTATAACAACAACAATAATAATAATAATAAGAAGAAGAAGAATATAAAATATCTCTAACTTGTATAACAACAATATATATATATATATATATATATATATATATATTGTTGTTATACAAGTTATATATATATATATATATATATATATATATATATATATATATATATATATATATATATATATATATATATATATATATATATATATATATATATATATAAATATCTCTAACTTGTATAACACAATATATATATATATATATATATATATATATATATATATATATATATATATATATATATATATATATATATATAATTTGATTTTTATATATTTTGATAACCATGCTCTATTGGCTTAGGCCTATATATATATATATATATATATATATATATATATATATATATATATATATATATATATATATATATATATATATAGAGAGAGAGAGAGAGAGAGAGAGAGAGAGAGCATATATATATATATATATATATATATATATATATATATATATATATCTCTCTCTCTCTCTCTCTCTCTCTCTCTATATATATATATATATATATATATATATATATATATATATATATATATATATATAATCTCAATGGCTCCAACCCAATCAAAACCTCAGCCCAATCAATCTAACCCTAAATCTTACTCTTAAGCTCATTAGCTCAAAAAATTACTAGCATTAAACTTATACACATTGATTTAAAAAAAAAAAAAAACTTATACACATTAATTGGGATAAAACCAATGTCACAGCACATAAGTGCATTAACCGCACACATGGGGGAGGGGTCTGCTCTCCTCAAATCCCTAATTAAAAATTAACCACTAAAAATGATAACAATCAAAATCAACAAACCATTAAATAATCAACGAAGAGACATGCTCATATTCTCACCATTTACTCACAACTAAACCCTAAATAAGAGGAGGCATCTCTTCTACCATCTAAATCAATTCTTTTCAATGAAAGAGAGAATAAAAGGGTTCAAAATTCTCATTCTATTGAATATAAGTATGAATACTGCTGGGACTCAACCATTCATTCTTTCATTCACCCAAACTTCCCAAATGGACGAAAGGGAAAGGAAGGAAGGCTCACAGTGAGCGACGAGTTTGGGGGCGACGTCGGGGGTTACAGCGGGTCTCGCCAAGGGGCGGCAATCCAAGTCGCGGGCCAGGGCATTGCCAGGTCCGTGGAGTGGCGGAGACAGGCGGAGGGTGCACGACAGTCTGTCCGGAGGAGGTCCGCGCGGAGGGACGGCGGACGCCGGAGCTAGGGCACGACGCTGGACAACAGGCCGGAGGCGGAGGCGAGTGGGGTATAGGCCTCTCTCCCTCTCTGATGGTTTTAATGATTGTGGCCGTGGTTGTGAAGTGTGGTGTTGGTCGAGGCGATGGGTGGCTCGACATAGGGGTGGTAGATCTGGTGAATGGTGGTGGCACGAGCGGAGATTTGGGGGTGTTGTCGGGCGGCTTTGGGTGTCTTTTTGGGAGGACATGGTGGCGGAGATTGGCTCGGGTGGTGATGGCAGTGATGGCGGTGGTCTTGGTAGATTTGGGGGTGCCGTGGTGGCCGATGGGGGTGGCCAGATGGTGCTGGTGGTAATGGTGGAAGGCAGTGATGGGATGGTGGTGCAGGTTGAGTTTTGTTGCAGGGGTGGCCGCAGTTGGCCGGAGGATGGTTGTCGTTTGGTGTCGTGGTCGAAAATGGTGTCCTTGGTGGAGAAGATAACGACGGTAGCGGTTGTTGTTGGTTGTTACTAGTATAACGTCCCAGTCCCAAAATACGTAGGACTAGAACATAATCATGCCAGCTGTATACATACGAAGTATATAGACCGTCGTATGTATACATAAGCTGTAAAATACAGTAGAACCATAACTAATCTCATCCACACAAATTATAAATGAATAAAAGATATCATAGAACGATAATGAATAATCTTGGTACAACATGTTGGGCGGAGACAAATCCACTACCAACAAATAAGGAAGAAATACATGGAAAATGAGATGAGCTTGGCGAGCGAAGCGAAGACGATCAAAGTGCAATCATCCTCGAAGAAATAGTGACGATCATGGCCACGGCTAGAACACCTACGAAAGACAAGAACACACACCTGGCGAGATAACCAGGTCCTCAGAGAGACGTAACAAGATACAATAAACATGCCACATAATACTGAATAAAAAATATGCCACAATCAAAGAAAGTGACAAGACATAAATAGGGTAACCTAACCAAACTAAAGTGATCATGCAGTTGAGAACAAACCTTTCGTCGCATGAGCCCTGGCTGTAAATGTGATCTGGTATAATCCCCACTTGGGCACCAATGACCTAAGCGCATGACGTTCAAAAACGACAGTGGCCAACCTGAGAGGCTCATACCCGTATCTCCAGCGGAGCTTCCGGGTTACAAGGGAAGTGCAATCGAAGCCCATACGATAAGAAAATATTCTCCCCACCCAATGTACCTATCATGTCGCATCCACGACCATGTAACACTACTAACCGTCAAGTCTTCTAACATACAACTATTGACAGTTAGACCTAATGCACATCCTGTACGCATCAGTGATCAGCCAACACGCAAGTCCGTAGGCTATATGCTACTCACAACTCACACATCTCGTGGCACATCAGTGTCAAAGTTTATGTAATGCACTAAACTAGTGGTAGTCCCTTAACTCTAGGTCCATATGCAATCAAAGGATAAATAACAAGGTACAGCTAATATCACCGAGCAGGCAGTAAGTCAGGAACTGTAATAATGGTACAGCAAAAGAACTGAAAATAAATTCACAGTGATATGCAATAAATAAAATGCAGACAAATTATAAACAGAAAATTATGTCAAGGTATCTTGCCTGGTTTGTCGCCTGGTGGTGCGGTGTTCTGTCATGTCCCAATAGTCCAATAACCACGATCGATGTGTATGGTCCGAGGTTGCGAGAAAATAGGCAAGCATGATTAGTTATGGGTAATGAGGATAATTGGAAGAATTTGTGGAGTAGACAATTATACAAATTCTTAGAAAAGTTTTATGTTACTTTAAGAACATGTTTACTTGTAAAATATTCATTTATGAAAATACTTGAAAATATTTATATATATTAATTTTTATCTTATTAGTCAAAATATTCTAAGTTGTAAAATATGATTGAAGTGGAAACTATATTCTGTTAGTCAACAGTATTTTAAGTGGATATATAAAATCTAGAAATATCTTAGGGCTATTGAGTTTGTCAAAATAATTTTGAAAAATAATAATTATTAAATTTATTTAAATAACCAGAATAACATACTAATAATTCTAATAATAAAATTATAATCATAATTGAAGTATTTAAAATAATACTAAGGAAATATAACAGTACAAATAACAATAATAGTAATATAATAGTAATAATACTAATAATAATAATATAAAATAATAATAATAAGAATTGTTGTTCTTAAAGGAGAAAGCACTGATGTTCTTAAAGAGAAAACAAGGAATAAAAGTAATAATAATACAAATAAATAATAATAATAAATAATAATAATAATAATAATAATATAATATAATAATAATATAATAATAATAATAGTAAATATCACATACTATACAACTGTTCCTTAAAAAAACTAAAGGAAGAGAGAAAGTGTGGGGAGAGAGAGAGAGAGGAAAGGGATTTACCAGTGGGCGGCTCGGCCGGGCTCAACGACGGCGGTCGAGAGGAGAGAGGCGCGGCTAGGGGCTGTGCCGCGGCGCTGCTCCGGGCAGCGGTAGCGGCAGAGTTGGGCGCGCCTGCACAGAGGCGGAGGAGCCGGGCTTGCGGTGGCGGTGCTCCGATGGAGGACGCGACGGTGGCTCGTGAAGGCTTCCAGTGGCATGGCGGCCGGACGGAGAGCACCGGGGAACTCCGGCACGGCGGGTGGCTCCTCGCGGTCGTCATCGAGGTGGTCGACGACGGTTCGACGAGGTCACAGCGGAGGTAAGGTTTGGGTTTTATTTCTATTTGGGATTTTTGGTGATTTTGACGGTGGTGGCTGCGATTTGTGGTCGTCGTGGTGATGGTGGCAATTTGGCCAGGATTTTGGGCGAGGATGATCTTGGTGGCAGTGTTAACCGTAGGGTGGTGACGATGATGAAGGCAATGGTGGTGCTGCCCAGGGGCGGGGCGTGATGGTCACAGTTGGTGTCGTCATGGTGGTGGTTGCGATGTTGGTGACGGTGAGAGGGCTGTGGTGAAGGCTGGGGCTGAGGAGAGGAGGAGGTGGTGGTAATGGCCGGGTTTGGCCGGAGTCGGAGTGGGTTCTGGGGTGCTGAAGGCGGTGGCAGAGTTTGAACGGGTCAGGGGCTGAGGGTTTTTCGGTGACGGGGAGAGATGGGGAGGCGCTGGGGCAGTTAGGTTAGTGTGTCGTGTTGGGGGTGTCCGACACGGCGGGGTGAACGTCCGGGGACATCGGACGGGACAAAATATTGTATTTTGTAATGGAGAAAAATATAGTGGATGGGAAGTGGCACGGACACGATGCACATCTGGGTTGTGAATGGAAAATTTCTGGAGGAGTACTCCTTTTATAGGAGGTGGGAATTCCCAGTTGGATAGGAATTTGGGAGGATTTAAATCCTAATTAGGTAATCATCTATTAACTCAAATTGATTTAAAAATAATTCAATTCAAATCAAATCCAATCTAAATAAATTCTATACTTAATTTAAAATATTTTAAATAAAGTCAATAAAATCTTTTCCAATTTAAATTACCATATTTAATCAAATATTAAAATTAACAAAATTTCAAATATCATTTCATAATTAAATAAATATAGTAATAATTAATTTCAAAAATCATGATAAATATTTAAATATTAATTCATTAACTAGCTTTTATAGATAACAAAATATATTAATAAGCAAATTTCACATTTCGCAAACATTTGGAAACATTTCATATAAACCAAAATTTTCAAATTACCACTTATTTTTAAACGACGAACAAAATAACTTTTATACAAAAGAAAATATTTATCACATTTATTTGAACATGTACTTTCCTATTAAAATAAAATTTATAAAAAAATATTTTTCTAAAATATGTACCTCGACACATATTCGCACTTGTCGAGCAATACGAAACGCAAATCTCGCACGCTACGCAATACAAAAAAAAATGCGAACTCGTATGCAACGTGCAGATACGAAGTACAAAATAAAAAAATATTTAAAAATATCATAGTAGAAATTTAGGGAGTTTACAACTAGGGAGGCCGAAGTTGCCGGGGGGAGGTCGGGAAGGTGTCGGGGTTCGGGTCGGGACATGGTAGTAGAGTGGCGGCTGATTGTAGGTATAGGAATTCTAGGGTTTGGGGATGTGTAAAGTGTTGGGAAGGGTGCCCATTTATAGGGTAGTGTGGAAAACCCTAAGGACAATTATGTAAATGTAATAGAATTAGGGAATAGTGAAAAAAATTCTAACCACTAATACTAATCGCTAACTGCTAACATTTGCTATTAATTTAATTAGTTAATTAGAAAAATCCAGCTAATTACAATTTAGCTAAAATTTCTAGTTGCTTAAATAATACCATTTGTTCACTAATTAATTATATGTATATATTAACAACATTTAAATTATTAAATAAATATATTTTGAAAATGTAATTCGATAAACGTTTTCTTTATGTAAAACAATATTTATAACTTATTGATTTAAGGAAATGGATAGGAAAATCCCAATAGGGTAATATAGCAAAAAAATAGTTTTTACAAAACCAATGACCAACAAGCACCAATGGCAATTTCGGTCAAAATATTTCCAACATTATAATTGCACGATTTTTAAAGATTCAGAAAAATTCAGAGTTTTGGAATAATACAAAATTTCAAAAATCCAAGAAACTGATTAACGGAGGTTACAATTGCCATGTGGAGCACCTATCTTGTTTGTGCCAAAGAAGGAAGGATCGGTTCGCTTATGCATTGATTACAGAGCTCTTAATATTGTAACAATCAAGAACAAGTATCCGTTGCTATGCATTGATGATCTATTCGATCAATTGTATGGAGCTTGCATATTCTCGAAGATAGATTTTAGATCAGGGTACCATCAGATCAAAGTAAGGAAAGAAGACATACCGAAGACAGGCTTCAAAACCAAGTATGGGCATTATGAGTTCTTGGTTATGTCGTTCGAACTAACCAACGTGCCGGTGATTTTTATGCGCTTGACGAATAAGGTATTCTACCCATATTTGGATAAATTTGTAGTAAGAAATATTTATGAGGTTGATCATGATCAATCACACTGCTAACCACTACTCCAAATACAGTACATTGCATCGTTATCTAGAACAATCACACTGAAGACATGATCAAGACTTTTACATTTTATTTTTGTATTTTATAATTTTATTGAGACTAGAAAATATTGGTGAGGTTGATCAAGATTATTCTGGCTTAGGTTATTCTTAGTCCATATATCTAAATAAGCCTACATATTTAAACCTACAAGTCCATAATTCAAAAAAGCCCCAAACCTAGGCAAATTTGGCCCATTTCCTTACTGTTCTGACCCAAGAGAACTCTGTCAGAACTCTGACCAAGTTCAGTCTGGATTACTTGAAAATCAGTTCGCACCAATTCTGTATCCAACGTTCGTTAGCTTGATTCAAGCATTCGAACTCTTCCTGAACTCTGCCAGCGTTCGGTCTGAAAATTATTATAAATAGAGAAGGATTTCCACCATTCCAAATCATTCATTCACTCTCTCTACTCTATTCTTCCAAAGTGTTTTCAAACGAGCAAAAGCTTTTCAAATCTAGCCTAAATAGCAGTCTTAGCCAAAGCCAGTACAGTTCTGTTCGATCTAGTGTTTTGGTTCAAAGTGTTGTATCAGAGGTTGTAATTCAGAAAACGTTCCAATTTTCAGAATCAATTTGTGGAGTCGATTGTGCGCTCGTCACCAAGCACGGTGTTGTAAAGAGACTACAAGCTCTCATTTAGCTTGTGAATAGTAGATTAATATCGAGCAAGAGTACTCGAGACTGGAGTAGTCATCTCAGAGGGAAACCAGTATACATCACGGTGTTTACTGAGTTTGATTCTCTGTCTACTAGTTTTCTGTATTTATTTATTGTTCTTATATTTGCCACAGTCGCTAACTGCTTAATTTTCAAGTTAATTATTTCTGCTGCACACGCACACAATCTATTCACCCCCTTCTAGAGGTGCTCAACGATCCTATAATTGCTATCAGAACAGGTTATACATATACATAACCACTCTAGAGAGTATATATATCTATGGCAGCCGTTAAATCTATATTCAACGTTGAAGGGCAATCCATGAATAGACCCCCACTATTTGATGAAACGAATTACACATATTGGAAATACGAATAAGTTTCTTTCATAAGTCACTCGATTTCAATCTTTAGTCGATAGTCATAGATGGTTATAAGAAATCATCTAGAATACTGGTTGATAGTGAATTAGTAGTCAAGCCACATGACAAATACACAGAGCATGAAAAGACAGGCTAGACTAGATGTACGAGCCATCAATGCACTATTCTGTGTAATTGATAAAACTGAGTTCAATCGCGTATCTGCTTATACGACGTCTAATGAAATTTGGAGACTTCATGAGGTAAATCACGAAGGAACTTCCCAAGTGAAGGAATCCAAAATCAGTAGACTGCCACAAGTGTATAAGTCCTTTAAGATAAAACTCGGTGAGTCAATTACAGAGATGTTTACTCGTTTCTTCGATATTACTAATCCTTTACAGTCTCTTGGTAAGGATTACAGCAATCACGAGAAGGACATGAAGGTGCTATGGGCTCTAACCAATAATTGGAACCAAAAGGCTACTACGATTATAGAAGAAAACGATCTCACCACAAAGACTTTGGAGACACTAATAGGCAAGCTCATGAACCATTAGCTGGACTTACAAGAGTTTGATGAATCTACTCCCAAGGAGAAATCTATAGCCTTTAAAGCACAAGTTCGAAGAGTCTCATGCAATGACTCTGACGAAGAATCATCTGATGGTGAAGAACAGGCCCTACTAGTCAAAAATTTCAGAAAATTCTTGAAGTTTGAGAGATCAAACTGAAAAAAAAAGATATCCACGAGAGCAACGAAAAAGAGATAATCTGCTTCAGATGTAGGAAGAAGGGCTGTCCATTGTCAAAGAAAAGTAGTCTGTACAATCGATCAAGATCCAGTAGAAAAGCTACAATAGGTCGAAAGTACGTTAATACAAGCATATGGTTTGAAAGTAAGGCCAGTGAGTCAGAGAAGGAGGATAGACCAAGTAGCACTACAAATGTCTATCTAATGGCTTTCGATAAGGTATCTTCAAACCCTTTGTACGATGATTTTGCTTTTGACGAACTAGAAATGCCTTTAGCGAACTACTTGATGAATATAGAAATGTGTTAGACAAGTACAAGCAATCTCGCATGAAGATTAAGGCACACACAACCTAAATAGTTAGACTATCTAATCTCATTGAAGATATAAAAGAGACGTCTACTACCGGTAACATGGAAGAGATAACCAAGCTTAAAGTAGACTATCATGAGGCTATCCTCACTATTGAGAAGAATGAAGGAGAGTCAAAGTGACATAGAGAAGAGAAGACACATAGTCACTGAGCAAAGACTCTTAGATATGACTACCAAATATAAGGAGTCTGTGCGGTCTCTAAACAATTAGAGATCAAGTTTGGCAAACATGTCATTCCTGTTACACCGTCTAACGTCCTAATGCTAAGAATACATCTTAGAGTACTAAACGAAAGAAAGCACGTAAGCAACACGTCACTCACAATTATGCTTTCACTTACAGGTTTCCAAAAAAGACATAATAATGTCAACACAGAAGCAAAGAGCACATTTTCAAACTCTCATGCACATATTGTGGTACATACGGGCATATATCACAATATTACAAAGCAAGAAAGCTTGTTGACACAAATATACTTGTATGGTTTCCAAAGACTAATCAAGAAGGACCCTTGAAGAAATGGGTGCCAAAGGATTCATCTACTCATTTTGTAGGTGGACCCTCAACCCTCTCATGCTAGAAACAAGTGGATACTCGATAGCGGATGTTCACAGCACATGACTGGTGATGCATCTTTATTCACTATGCTATCAATGACGAAAGAATGATACATCTCTTCGGCAATAATCTGAGAGGTGATATTATTGGTAAAGACATTGTTGGTATGTCTTCCTATCTATGTAATAAAAGATGCTTGTCTAGTTACATAATTGACACATAGCCTATAATATGTCATCTGGAAATCCCGTATATGAAGGGATTAGGAAAGACAATTTTCTTTTTAGAAAGTACTAACAATACAGGGAAGTGCCTAGTAGCCAATCAAGATGAAAGCTAGCAATAGCCATGAGGTTAGGACATGCAAATATGGACAATATCTTACGGTTGTGCACCAAAAGTTGGTAAAAGACTCCCAGAGATTACATTCAAGAGAGTTATGGTATGTGTTGACTGTGAAAAGAACAAAGCAACTAGGTCTTCGTTTAAATCTATAAACGTTGTAAGCACTCCTAGACCTTTACAGTTAATACATATAGATTTATTCGGTCCTAGAAGAGTCGCTAGTCTTGGTGGTAAACTCTATGCTTTTATTATTATTAATGATTTCTCTCATTACATATGGGTTTTATTTTTATCAAACAAAAGTAATGCCATCTTTGAATTTCAAATATTTTGTAAAAAGGTAAACGAAAAAGGCTTCATGATTACTCGAATCCGAAGTGATCAAGGCAGCAAATTCGTAAATGCCGATTTTAAAAAGTTTATAATGATAGTGGATATTACCATGAGTTTTCTGTCCTAGAACTCCTCAACATAATGGTATTGTAGAGCAGAAGAATCTTACTCTAAGCGAGATGGCTAGAGTTATGCTGAGTCAGCATAATCTTCCTAAGTAATTTTGGACAGAAGCTGTTAGTACAGCCTGTCATTTTGAATAGGTGTTAATTCGACCTATCTCGAAGAAAATCTCTTACGAATTATGGTTTGGAAGCATTACAAACATTATATTTTAAAGTTTTTGGATGTCGCTATTTTATCCTGAACACCAAGGACAACTTGGGTAAGTTCGACTCTAAGGCAGACGAAGGGATATTTCTCGGGTATGCGGCCATGATTAAGGGATATTGGATTTTAATAAGAGATCTATGATTAATGAAGAATCGATTAACGTTACTTTTGATGAGCTCAATAGTCACAGATCTAGCGACAGTAACGATGAAAATTATAGAACAAATCAAAGACGCCTAAAGATACTGCTACCAATGACAGCTATCTGAAAGTCTACCTAAAAGAATAAATTTATGCCAGACCATCCAGAGACACTCGTAATTGGTGATGTATCAAAAGGCGTAAGTACACTTTCTTCTACTAGAGATATTAATATAGCAACAAATGTAGCTTTTATTTCTCAAGTACTACCTAAGATAGTGGCAGATGTTTTTAATGATGAGCTTTAGATTGATACCATGTAAGAGGAAATTAATCAATTTGAAAGAAACCAAGTTTGGGAACTTATTCATGAACCTATTGGTCAATCGATAATTGGTACCAAATAGGTGTTCCAAAATAAAATAAGTGAGTATGGACAAGTTCTACGCAACAAAGCACGGCTAGTGGCACAAGGTTATAATCAAGAAGAATGAATTGATTATGACGAGACATATGCTCTTTTTGATAGATTAGAAGCCATTTCCATGTTTTGTGCATTCGTATGTTTTCATAATTTTAAACTTTTCAAATGGACGTGAAGAGTGCATTTTTAAACAAATTTTTAAAAGAGGAAGTTTTTGTTAAACAATCCCCTGGTTTCGAAGATTTTCAAAAATGTGATCACGTCTTCAAACTTAGGAAAGCACTATGTGGACTCAAACAAGCACCGCGTGCTTGGTATGAATGCCTAAGTGCCTTCCGACTTGAAAATAGTTTTCAAAGGAAGGGTTGACTCTACTTTATTTATCAAGTCTTCAGATGACAATAGTTTACTTCTACAAATTTACGTAGATGACATTATTTTCGGTTCTATAGCAAAAACTTTGTCAAGTTTTTGCTAAGTATACAGAGTGAGTTTGAGATGAGTACGATGGAGAGCTCAACTACTTCCTAGGGCTTCAAATCAAACATCACTCAAAGGTAACATTCATCAACCAAGTCAAGTACATGAAAAATTTATTGAAGAAGTATGACTTCAATAATGTAAAGCCTATCGGCACACCAATAGCTACATCAATACGGCTTGACATTGATGAAAGTGGCAAACTAGTCAACCAGCATAAGTATCGAGGTATGATTGGTAGCTTATTATACTTAACTGCTAGTCGCCTGATATTATGTTTAGCATTTGCATATGTGCACGATATCAAGCTAATCCTAAGGAATCACAAATGCGCCATTAAGTGTATCTTTCGACATCTTAAGGAAACTTCTACAGTCAGCTTGTCGTATTCCAAAACCACATCTTTTGAGCTAATCGATTATTCAAATGCTGATTTTGCTAGATGTAAAGTAGACCGTAAAAGTACCACGGTACGTGTCATTTTCTGAAAAAGCTTTAGTCTCCTGGTTTAGCAAGAAGCAAAATACTGTTGCTTTATCAACAACTGAGGCTGAGTATGTCACCGCTGGACGTTGTTGTGTACAGATTTTTTGGATAAAGTAAACCCTAGAAGACTACAATCTGTACTACACGAAGATTTCTTTATTGTGACAAAACTAGCATGATTAATTTGACTAAGAACCCTGTTTGTCACTTACGCACAAAGCACATAGAGATACATCATCACTTTTTACGTGATCATCAACAACATGGGGATATTTGCTTAGAGTTTATAGACACAGATCATCAATTAGCAGATATTTTCATAAAACCGCTAGTTGAAGACCGTTTCAATTATTAGTATCACGAGTTAGGCATACTTGAATTTTTGGATTAATAATGTGTTATGATTAATAAAATTACCTAAAACTTGATATTCGAGTTTTGTAAATTGATGTTATTTTGTGTACAAGCCGAAAGGGTCCTTCTGTCAACAAGGTGCAAAATCCTAAGCGACACGGTGCCAAGTATCTTCGACTACCGCTAGCTGAGATCCGCCGTACAGCTAACCCAAAGTAATAGATTTTTTATTAAATCGAAGAGTTACAAGTTATTAAGTACGCTTATCATTCATTACACCTAAACAGAATGGGATTCAAGTTGGCCAAATCGGACAGAACTCGGTCCGAGTTCTGACCGTGTTCGGACCTAACTCAGTCGTGGTCTTTTATAAAGACAGCAACATTTCAGCCAGCCCTAATCCTTTTAAACTTCATCTTCTTCATATTCTAGCGAGTTCTGACCGAGTTCATACCGAACTCGGTCGTGGTCTTTTATAAAGACATCAGCATTTCAGCCAGCCCTAATCCTTTTCAAACTTCATCTTCTTCATATTCTAGCCGACCCGAGCACTCCAAAATCTAACCCTAGCTTTTGGATACCCCCTTCCAAAGCTTCAAACTTATCTTCCTCGGTTCTAGCGGCTCAAAGAAGGTGTTCTCCACTCTTTTCATTTGAGGTATATCTCTACCTTTCTCTACTTTCAATTTCAAGCTCCCAAACACTTCAAGGGAAAGAAGAGAGACACCGTGGCTTCATCCTCAACTTTGGAGTACGAACTCGTTAATTTGTTTAGTCCCGCTCGTCCTGACGATGAAGAGGATTTCAACAAAAACCTGTTTCCAACTTTGAAAATATCGAAATATTGGTTTAGTAATCGATATCAGGAAATTTGCCCCAAAAAATTGATAAATTTTACGGTCCTATTTGAATATGCATCTATCTTTGAAAATTTAGGACTCCGAGATTTCCTTGAAACTTCTAGTGACAATTATGAAAATACTGTTCGCATGTTTTATGTAATCTGCAAGAAATAGGCGACAGCATTTATTCTTGTGTCGCTGGAAAGGAACTTGAGTTTAATCGGCTGACTTGAGTGAGTACTTCCATATGTCGGACAATAGCGAAGCTCTAGTCGAGATAAACAAAGTTTAATTTTCTGATAATATGACCTTGATTCTCTTAAGGCTGCTATGTGTCATCCTGGTCCAGTCCCTCGCGGAGGTCAGTTGTATGCAAAGCACCATAACCAAAACTTTTATGAACTCCATCATATTATTTATTTGCTTTGCTCCCTAAGACGGGATCTACTAATGAGATCACGTTCTTAAGATGTCAGCTATGTATCATATTCACTTTGGAGTTATTTTTCGTTTCCAAAGACTGTCATTTCAAACATCATTAGCTATCGGAGGGCAGGCCGCAATCTCCTCTATTCTATGCATCTTGTGGTGATCTTCCAGAGATTTGGAATAATTAGATATATGTCCTATTTTTGGGTCACCATCTGAGCTGACTAGATTTAGGAAATGCCCTCAGCCTCCACTTCCACCTGGTGCTGCTACTTCTACCTGATCCATCGCAGCTCCAGCTATTGCACTATTCCTGCTGCTCCAGGCCACTTTCACGACCAGTTCTACCAGGGTTCACTGAGTTTGTCACTCTTCAGGGACAACGTCATCAGACCTATATTGATCCTAAGTATCGCCACACTTCTCAAGCCCCGGTCTTGAGAAATAGCATAGCAGATATTCAGTGGACTATGGCGCATCATCATACTGCACCAGTTTAGATCCTCCGTCATCCTGGATTCGACGGACCATAATTTGATGATACACACACTTTCATATTCTTTGATCCGACGACGGGCTATGTCGATCCTCATCCTCCTGCTGATCCCGTCGATGATGCTGCTGATATTTGATTTTAGTCTATTTAGCATAGAATTTTGTGGACTTATCAGATGATGATGATGATGATCTTATATAGTTGCACTTTTATTTAGTTTGGACTTATGTAGTAGTTTACTTTCAGCTCTCGTGTTATACACTTTTTTAGTAGTATTTGAGTTTATGCACTACTTTGTCTAGTTTTCATTTCTCATACTTTATTACTGCTACTGCAAGTTTACTTGAGCAATGACTTGTTTTATACATATGTATTTGTGTATTACTCTATATTTTTCTTTGTCTATTATTGTTGGTTTCACATAATGCGGGAAGCCACATGTTTTGAGTAAATGACAAAGAGGGAGAACGGGCCAATACCAAAGAACAAAATTCAAATTTTCGACCAACAGAACAAGTCAGGTATATCATTTCAAAGTTATATATTTGTTATTTTTCGTATAGACTCATAGTTTGTCATTTATCAAAATACGAGAGATTGTTGGCCCATTGGCTAATGTCACACCTGATTTTGATAATCAACGATAATTTTGGTCGATACACAAAATATACAGACTGCTACTGGTTTCAAACAGAGAAGTTCGTCTACATCCTACTGCTACCTAATACTCCAAATATAGTAGATCGCATTATCATCCAGAAATTACACTGAAGACATGATCAAGACTTTTACATTTTATTTATGTATTTTACAATTTTACTGAGTCTAGGAAAAATTTGTGAGGTTGATCAGGATTATACTGGCTTAGGTTATTCTCCGTCCACATATCCAAATAAGCCTACCTATTTAAACCCATAAGTCCAATTCAAAAAGGCGGCAAACCTATGCAAATTTGGCCATTTCCTTATTGTTCTTACCCAACAGAACTCTGACAGAACTCTGCTTGAGTTCGGCCCGAGTTCGATCTGGGTTATTTGAAAATCAGTTCCACCAAATCTGTATCCAACGTTCATTTACGAGATTCATGCATTCGAACTCTGCCTAAACTCTGCCCGAGTTCTGTCAAAAATACTATAAATAGAGAAGGATTTCCACCATTCCAAATCACTCATTCACTCTCTTTGTATTCTTCTAAAGTGTTTTCAAACTAGCAAAAGCTTTTCAAATCTAGCCTAAATACCACTCTTAGCCAAAGCAGTACAGTTCTATTCGTTCTAGTGTTTTGGTTCAGAAGAGTTGTATCAGAGGTTGCAATTCAAAAAATATTCTAGTTTTGGAATCAGTTTGTGGATTCGATTGTGCGCTCGTCACCAAGCACAGTATTGTAAAGGGACTACAAGCTCTCATTTAGCTTGTGAATAGTAGATTAACATCGAGTGAGAGTACTTGAGACTGGAGTAGTCCCCTCAGAGGGAGACCAGCATACATCGTGGTGTTCACTGAGTTTGATTCTCTGTCTCCTACTTTACTGTATTTATTTTTTGTCTCTTATATTTGCCATAGTCATTAATTGCTTAATTTTTAAGAGGTGATTATTTTTGCTGCACACGCACACACTCTATTCACCCTCCCCCCTAGAGGTGCTTAACGATCCTAAGAAGGACTTTCAGTTGATCCAAAAAGGATAGCTACAGTAGAGTCTTAGCCGACATCGACAACGGTTGCAGAAGTTAGGAGTTTTCTTGGACTTGTCGGGTATTACAGCAGGTTCGTAGAGAATTTCTTACGGATTATAGACCGATTACACAGTTGATGCGTAAGGACCATGAGTTCCAGTGGACAAAGATTGTCAAAAGGCTTTTGAGGAATTGAAGAAGCGGTTGACCTCAGCACCTATTTTGATGCTTCCTTCTAGATTGGAGGATTGGTTGTCTATAGTGATGCGTCAGTAGTAGACTTGGATGTGTTTTAATGCAACATGGAAAGGTTATAGCCTACGCATCAAGGGAATTGAGGGCACACGAGAAAATTACTACTTATGATCTGGAATTAGCACAAGTGATCTTTGTTGAAGCTCTGGAGGCATTATTTGTACGAAGAGCGTGTAGAGATATTTATGTATCATAAGGCTTGAAGTATGTCTTCACGCAAAAGAGTTGAATATGAGACAGAGGGGATGGTTGGAGCTCATGACAAACTATGATATAGATTTGTAGTACCATCTGGCAAGGCGAACGTAGTAGCAGATGCTTTGAGTAGAAGCCTATGCATATTTCTTGAACATAGCCACAATTATTGGACGATCTTCAAAAGCTTGGAGTGGAAGTCATCATGTCGGGACAACAATGGGTACTTGCCAATCTAGAAGTGCAGTCGTCGCTTGTGGATAGGATCAAGGCAGCTTTGCCTACAGTTGAAAATTTTTAATGACTTCGAGAGGGACAAAGACTGGAGAGCAAATAAGACTGCATAATCATGAGGATGGGACATTATGTTGCAAAAATTGCCTATTATTTTAAATGGAGAATTGAGACAGGAGGTGATAAATGAAGTGCACAACTCTATTTTTTATTCATCCTGGAGGTACTAAGATGTATCGGGACTTGTAACAGTATTATTGGTGGCATGGTATGAAGAGGGAGATTATATGCTTTGTAGCGAAGTGTTTGGTATGTTAGTAGGTGAAGATAGAACATTAGAGGACCGCAGGTATGTTGCAAATGCTTCTTATCCTTGAGTGGAAGTGGTAGCATATTACCGTGGATTTCGTTACTAGATTTTCGAAGAGTCCTAGTGGGAAGGACACAATTTGGTAATTATGGATAGACTCAGAAGTCGGCACATTTTTTGTCGTTCAAAGTAGGACAGTCCACCGAGTGTTGGCCCAATGATTGTATGTTTTTTAATATGGTTAATATGTTAGTTTAGCATTTCTTTATCGCTATACATTTCTACTTATACTTATACCTTTGGTAATATGTGCCTATTGGTTTACATATTAGTGATATGAGCTTATCTATCTTAAATTTAATCGGGTTGCCAAAATCAAAACTATGTTTTTGATTGTGGTCATTCAATTAAGTTTAATCATTATGATATCACTAACATTTATGCTATCACCTTACACTTATACTTAAACTCAGCATTGTCCTAATGTGCATTAAACTTATCATACTTGCTACTATGAATATTGCTTTGTTCGTCTAACATGTACATGCAGAAAAGCAATAAGCAAGATCAACGTGGACATATGCAATGAAAAATCATGGTGGGCCAAAGACGACGGAGCCCACAAGATTTCTCTGAACCACCCGACGACATCTCCGGAGCCACGCACTCGGGGGTTCCGCTGCCGGTCACGGACGGGGGTCGAGGGGGCAGCGCCCCTCGGGGGTTCGGTGGCGAAGCCCCCGAAAGGTATTCACTTTTCACAAACTAGATATCTTTGGACAGCTGCCGCCAAGGGAAAAAGCAGCACCTATAAGGAAGAAGCCAAGCCATGCCATCATCATTTCAAGACTCTGAAGAAGCCTGCACCTGCTATAGTATTTCTGGAGTCTGTAATGAGTCTTAGAATATTTGTAAACATGAGAAATGGATGGCAAAATCGAAAGCTAGGTAGAAATTAGCCCAGGATCATTTTCGGATGAAAACCGACACGACGGTATACCGGTCCATACCGACGGTATACCGATTTTGTTCACAGAAAGTTTCTGTCTACAAAATCGCATACCGACGGCATACCGGTTAGTAACGTTAAAATTCCAACAGTCGAATTCCGAGCATTTAATGATCCCAACGGCTATATTTCTAGCCGTTGCATTCCAGACCGGTATACCGACGGCATGTCGGTCCATACCGACGGTATACCGGTTCGCTTACTGAAAAGTTGCCTTTGGCTCTTTTCAATGCTTTGGTTATAAATAGCCTTGAACTCCTTCATTCAAGGTTGCGCTTTGAGCCTCAAAATTTCTAAACCACCAAAGCCTATCCACAAACAACTCTACAAAGCTTTCATTTGCCATCCACAAATTGTGTTAGAGTTATTGAGTTGAAAAGTGAGATCTTCATCTTATTGTATAAGGAGATCAAAACCTATTGTGAAAGGTTAAAGTTGGAGAGTCTTCGTATCCAAACTCTCGGTTGAAGTTGGAGAGTCTTCGTATCCAAACTCTCGGTGAAGTCGGAGAGGCTTCGGATTAAAGCTCTCGTGTAAGAAGTTGGCGAGTCTTCGGATCCAAACTCGTGTGTAACTATTTACTCAAATAGTGGATTAAAGTCGGAGAGAGTTCCGGGACTGGAGTGCCTCTTGGGAGGATACCAGGATATATCGTGTGTCGGTATTGTTATTGCTTCTTCTCTTGCATTATATTTTTAAATTGCCCATTAGCTTGTGCTAAGTGCTTGATTATTAGCTTGACCCTATTCACCCCCCCTAGGGTTCCTTCACCGAGATTAGCTTATATACATGAGACAAATTATGAAACTCCATGGAGTACTAGTTAGTATAGTCTCGGACATGGATTCTAATTCACATCATTTCTGGAGAAATATGCAAGAGAGTTTGGGTACGAGACTCAAGTTTAGCACACTTATTATCTACACACGGTTGGTCAGTCAGAACGCATTATTCAGACCTTACAAGACATGTTGAGAGCATGTATGTTGGACTTTGGAGGTTCTTGGGAGGACCACTTGTACTTCGTGGAATTCTCCTACAACAACAGTTACCAAGCTAGTATACAAATTACACCATATAAAGAATTGTAGGAGGAAGTCTAGATCGTTGTGTTGGAGTGACATTGGATAGCGACAGACACTTGGAACAAAGCTTATGACACAGACAATCGAAAAAGTGAAACAGATTCACAGTCATCTTCAAGCATCTCAAGACCTGCAGTAGCATTGGGCCGATACGTACTGTTGACCATTGTCAAGGCAATAGAGCATGTATTTTTAAGGATTTTACCGACCCGGTACACCATTAGATTTGGGAGTAGAGGGAAGTTGAGTCAAAGGTATATTGACTGTTCGATATCATTGAGCGTGTTGGAGAGATGGCATATCGTCTTGCATTAACCCCATCACTAGTGAGAGTGCATGATGTGTTCCATGTCTCACAGTTGAGGAGGTATATGACTGATCCCAGTCATGTTATCGATCACATGAGATCACGGTGGGACCCAGTTTATCATACGAGGAGCAACCGGTTGGTATCATAGATACGAGTGAGAAGACGCTTAGGGGATAGACAATTAGATTTGTTTAGGTTGCATGGAAGCACCATACTCCGAGAGAATCTACTTGGAGCGAGAAGATTCCATACAGGGCGATATTTCCATCTATTCGCAAATTCTGGTAAGACTAGCTAAAATATTCCTATGTTATAGATTTTGAATGATAATGTTATTTTAATTTCGAGGATGAAATTATCTAAGGTGGGCAGGTTTTAAGCCCCCTGATTTTTGGAATTTAATTTTAATTAATTTTATTTTAAAAGTCAATAATGACTATAGTAGTACTTTACCTAGCTTTGATTTTGAAGCACAATAAATATCAATTTCTCAAATCCAATTCCATATTTGAATTCTAGACACATCCACCTTTAATTGATATACATGTCCCATTCAAACTTGTCTCCCAATATTCTTTTGACTTCGCATAACTTCGAGTCAACTTAGGTCATTTTGACCATTATCGAATTTCTAGCCTAACTTCCAACTTGAGTTACGGACTCGACATACATCAAAACGTTGACCCAATATATGGTTTGACCCATTTTGAGTCTACTACACACATGCCTAGGATGTACCATCCAATCAAGTTCCAATGCTTATATTTGTAAATGGCACATAATGTAGCTTCCCTTCCGAATTTTTTTTTTAT